>JAUTBV010151584.1:0-25467 GCA_032361325.1 Lepetodrilus fucensis | reverse complement strand
TATATATGTATATGCCGCAGTTGTGTTTGTTTTAGAGCCCATTAACACTAATACCTATATTTAAAGTACCGATAATCGTGGCCGTTAAGCAAATCGCCACGTGTGTTGCATTATTGAAAAGTACTCTAGAGAACCGACGTCTTGCAGCATCCGCTACATTAGTGCATGGCATTTTTGCAACCCACTGAACGAATACTTAGTTCACATAGCAATAAACACCAGCGTTCCTCCTGTGTGACAATTGATCGGTTTTAAACTACGGCAACTGTAACTGTAGTCGCCGCGCGCTATGTCGCACACGAGATCAGATATAGTTCTTCCGTAAGACGTCGTCCATAGGCAATACGCAGCTATTTGTGTCCAGGACCTGATTGTATAAGAGCCATTTGCTTCAAAGTACCCCTGAGCGTTGCTGTACCATCAGCGTGTCCCTGAGCCCCGGCAGAAGAACAATTCACGAACGAAATATCAGAACTTAATGGTCAATTCATTTCCAATTCATGTTGATTGGATGCATTATTGTTTACCATGATCTGTTTTCGACTGAATTGTTTCTGTTATTTTATGATCCAGGTGTCGTTAAATCTCAAGTAGATTAGTACCACCTTAATTCTAGTATACAGTAGAAACAATGTCTAGAGCTGTACCTTGTTTTACCAATCCAAAGCAGTTAGATATAGTTATTGTTGAATGTCAATACACTCAATAGCGTTTATTGTTGGTATATATGTAGTAAATGTGAGTTTGCAATATTAGTTCATTTCCCACATATATTACGATTAACCTTTTAAAGTCTAACAATTTAGATTAATACCTAATGCCGTTGATTTTACTGTATTCTGACATATGTATGTTTTTAAGTATTCTTATTTAGTATATATAATTTGTCAATAGGATTTCCGCAAAACATTTAAACTACATATTAATATTATCCATATAATACCGTAGGCTTTATGAGTAAAACAATAACTATATTTACATTAGGTCGCCAGATGTCCTAGTTAGAGTGTATGCCAAATATACCAGGCGTACCAGCTATTGTATTCGTGTCCTGCTGACGGTGATACTTAATATATATAGTATATCTACCAGTTGAAAAGACCATTCTCAGTCTTTTCCATCTGCTCTATACAGCTCACTTTCTGAAGAAGTGTTATCATGCTGTCTATTAAAAGTCCATTAGAAAGACATTATATTCTATGAATCAAATTAACATTATGTTCATAATATTGGTATTTCCCTCGTTATTAATTAGAAAAGTTCAGATCAGATGAGATCTTATATGCCAGCAGTCTAGATTTGCTCTGCTTTCGGATTTCTTTGAAGTCGATGATGATTGATGTGTCACGTATATACGATTCCCAGATGAAAGAAGATAACTACTCTGTTTTTCTTCAAGTATACCGATTTTGTAAGGGGTTTAATAAGTAGCAGGAATGTATGCAATGCGTTCTTAATCCTAGGTCCGCGTGGGCGAAATGAGACTAATGTGGAGTGACTTAAAGAAGGTGAAATTACCGTATCGTATCTTGACCATCAGCGGAAATATGGTATTAATGGGCTATGAGGTAGGTTTGAATTAACCTTGGCATTCATCGTATCTGCATTAGAACCCATCCATCATGGCATACTATCCATGCATCTTGAATATAACGGCAATTACACGTAAACTGTATGTATATATTTCCATGTTAAAACGATATATTCAGTAAATGCATGTTGGATGTGAATAGGAAAAGCATGCTACATTGTGACTAATTGAGCTGAAGTTCATGCTGGTGCTAATCTACTGGAGGAAGTAACGCACTATACGACTCTCTTCAACCGTAATGAAAACCAGAACAAGTTTTAGTTCTACCATTTCCCCCTCCCCTTCACAATAGGAGTCTACTTCATGTTTTATACGTGTTCATTATACATAACTTATAATCAAATATGACATATGTTTATTGAGTATACACATGCTACAGTAACTAGCAATGACTGAGCTTATTTAATAATTGTTTTTCAAGACGTTTATTGAAAGGTTTGTGTCCTTTTATGTATATATAGACAGAAATATCATGTTTGTACTTACAAGACACTGTGTCAATGCCGGTATAAATAAAAAGGGTATTACACATAAATTAGGCATAGGAGTTTATGCTTTCAAGGAAAACATTTTATTTTACTTTGCTGCGGAACGTGTTTTTTGGTTAGTTAGCCACACTATAGCTACCATCCTATCCGTAGATGCATCTGGAGTACACTCATCACATTAAACAGAATGTTAAATGTTGCATATATACAACAGTAAGCATACCTATATCGCTGTATAGGTATTGTGGTATGCTGGGTCGTATGTGTTCCTCCCTAAAACACGTGTAGTGTATACACCACGATGTCGACAACCACATAATACTCGAGCGTCAGCACTGTAGCATAGTTCTCATAGTTTGCTTAAGAATCGCTAGTAAGCGAAAACGATGCGATCTGCGACTGTATTATATCATACTACAATCAGATTACATTCTCGCAGAACAACTCAAAATTCAATTTAAATGAACGGTTGAAGGGTAATAATTTCACGCTTCTTTATTTGCAACGGGAAAAGGAAATGAAACAAATGCATTTTTCCAATAAAGACGTCTTTACATTTTTTTTAAACGTGACACGGAGTTTAATAAAACATGCCTAATTCTAAGATAGCTGGCTCGAAGCAATATATATTTCTTTATGTAATACTTTGCAATATTATTGAATTCCAAGTGTCACTTTACAAAATCTACACATGCAGTACTGTATTAGAAGTTCTGAGGCTTGTACGACATATCAAATAGAGGAAGCCTTGGGCTTGTTCTGCTCCAAGCATACACATAAGAGAGCACAAGAGTTTCAAGTGTACATGTATATACATCGGTGTTAATGGAATATAAATATATATCAATTTCATTGGCATTATTAAGTACTCAAATCTCGAGTAACCATTGCGCCAAATTACAGGTTATATCAGGATAACATCAGTATTTGAATTCCATGATAATCGACATCTCGATTCACTTTAAATTGCTTCATGTCAAGCATCGTCAATCGACCATTGTATGTCCATTAAATCAGACCAAAACTATCTAGTATGTTTACATCATGTATACACACAGCACGGCATGCATATGTTATGCGTTCTTTAACCATGTACAAATAGCTACAACTATTCTGTTCTGTTCTGTTCTGGATGAATTGAATGATCTATGTTCTGAAAACTTGCAAAGATTACAGAAAGTTCCAGTCGTCAATTAAATGCACGGTGTACCAATATGTATTCGAAGTGTTAATAGTTAACCCTTGATTCTTTAAAAGACAACATCATGAGATCATAAAACGTTTTAATTATTAAAGATTTAGAAGTCTTACCTGAGCTAAACTGAGATACTGTCTGTAGCTGCGGATGTCCTCAGCGGTGCCCCTACTTTTGGACGTCACTAAGGAGGATCCTACCGCTGAAGAACGCCAATAAGGAGGATCCTAATGCTGTAGAACGTCAATAAAGATGATCTTAGCACATAAGGCCGTCACTAGGGATCCTAACGTTTTACGACATCAATACGGATGATCTTAACACTTTAGGATGCCAGTACTGAGGGTCCTAACGCTGTGGAACGTCAATAGCGAGGACCCTAACGCTATAGGACGTCAATACGAAAATTCCTAAAGCTGTACAGCGTCAACGAGGAGGATCCTAGTACGTTAGGGCGACAATACGGAGGATCCAAACGCTATGGAACGTCAATATTGAGGATCTTAACGGTATTGGACGCCAATACGGACGATCCTCACGCTGTATAACGTCAATAAGAAGTGTCCTAACACTGTACAGCGTCAATGCAGAGGATCTTAAAGATGTAGAAAGTCAATAAAGAGGATCCTAACGCTGCGGAACGTCAATAAGGAGGGTCCTAACTGCTCCGTTGAAACTACAGTTGGATAGAATGCAGATATTCGTCATCACAGCCAGAGTCTAAGCTTTGGTGATAAATGTTCTCCACACCACAGTAATAATCAATATCTATCAAATCCCACCAATCAGATTGCATGTCATATGAACATTGTCAGACAGTGGTATGTGAGAACGTCACATTGATTGGATGACGGTGGGCTGGACCTCTACTGCTTACGTTGATATATACTGTAGATCTTGACGTTAGTGTAGATATACTCTAGAGAATTTAAACAATTGTGCAAATGACACCTTGTGTAGACGTAACGCAGTATGTAGACACTCTATAATGAATTCTGTAATTCTCCGATAGGTCAACGCGATATTAATGTATTCATTTTAGGCCATATACTGTATCTAACTAATGAACTCTATTATTAATTAAGTCGGTAGTATAATGTACTTAGCAACGAGATTCCTGCAGGTATTTCATTGCTGCTGACTTTGGATATACGTTATGCTGGTTTATGGTAGTATTAGTCTATCACTGCCACAGCATAAGATACACGCATAGAATGACAGTTGACTGAACTATATGTGATACACTTGGAAAGACAAGCAATTGTAAGTTTAAAAGTTTAACACCTCGTAGTGAGTTATTTTACTAAATGCACTGGTAGGGCTTATCACGTTTTCTCATTATAGACTCCGACCAAGTAGTTATTTCAGAAGACTTGCTCGTGTGTGCTTGTCTCCGCCCTGGTGTGTGGATTTTACGTGATTTAAATGGTGTTTTGTTCCAAATTGAACGGGTTCCATGTACTGTAGTGTAATTTCAATGTAATTGCAATGTAATTGTATAGCACTGCACTCGTTTTATGCATCAACGAAATGAGACAATTACAACTTATTAAGTCACTTCCGGGTCCATTCCAACAATGTAAATTGGTGATTTTCAATGTTTGTCATTTACTGTATTTTGCCAATTCTCGAACTGAAGAACATACATTTGTATCTGTTTATATGAATAATTGAATCTTTCTGTACGAGTGGGTGAAGTGCTAGTGCATATTAAAACGATACCATAGCACCAAAAGCCTCTCAATTTGACCGTATTTACATGCTAAATGATAGGATAAAATACCCCCATAGTCAGCATTGGTAGCTAGCATGGATTGCACGTTTTTCAAGAATTAACATATGTGTCAAGACACCGCTTTAATGGGATCCATGCGTAATTTTACTTCCTCATGTTCGTTATTTCCTAGTAGAAAATGCAAACGATGTCGCAATGTCATATCACCGATGAAATATAAAGGTGATATGAAATATATCTCACAAAGAAATTCAGTGTCAGTTTGGACTGGCATCAGTGAAAATGCGCATTGCATCACTATTAGATGAGCACCATGCCCAGTGTCTGTGAATAGTGTCTGTGAATAGTGTCTGTGAATAGTGTCTGTGAATATTGTCTAATAGGTCAGCACGAGTCCAGATACTGTGCTAACTCTTCTAATATCTCTGCGGGGTAATAAAGTATGTGTCTATAGTCTAAGTGACAAGCTTCTCTTATCCTGAATGAAACTATATGAATTGCACCAGGAGATAGCGAAGTGCATAGAGTTGAATGTATCCATACATATGCAAATATATATGGTGACGATTGTCAATATTATAATTATATTCCTTACAATTATGCCACTCTATGGCCCGGCATTCGCCACTATTCTCCTAGGCAAATACTGTCACGGTGGCATTAAGTGTTGCTATTGAATACTACCCAATAGTGTCATGCTTTTCCCATAGACAAATAGTTCACAGCCAAATAGGGACAAGTTATGACCAGAGACAAATAGTGCCATGCAAAATTCACAGCATTATCTTCATAGCCAAATAGTGCGAGTCATTAGTATCTACGGTGAAACTACCTTATGCATCCATCCTGGCATTGAAAAATGTGCAGTCAGATAGTGTTACGCTGAATCCACAATTAAATAGCAATACTAGTATTTGTACTCATAATTATTATTGCATTTACAATATATACACATAGTACATGTACCGGTATAACTATACTGTACCATGTGACATGTCGTATATGGGGAGAATGGTATTTACAAGAACAAGGAGCCTATAGGATAGTCGAAACGTGCTTACGTTCCTCTTGCATAGCAATACTATAAGAATCGCTACGATTGTCGTACGATCGTAAGAATGCTTCGAGAAAAGGGCCCCCTGACTCTTGGGAGGTGTTGGGTTCGAATCTAGCTATGGTGTCAGAGGATACTCGTGAAACGTAGGCCTACTCAGAGAATACCCTGAACCTGTGCCCACAGATAGCGTATGTAAATCTCTTAGCTGTGCCTCATTAGCGCCTTATGCGTTGCACTCCTTCCTCTACGTGATAGACAGTACCTCTGACCAGCTTGACCAGCGCTTGTGTTGGACGGCATCACTGGCTCCGATAGACTGTGCAACATATGTGTCGAGTCGCTGCTTTGTACAAATAGAACCTGTTTTCTCTATTCGTCTATGCATCCATTCGAAACATGTTCAATCTGGGTCTCGTTGATTTCTAGTGGCCAGGATTGTTTTCACAAGAGCGTACGTTTTCCCCCAACATGTGTTTAACAAATACTTAATTTACCACTTGAGAAACAGATAAAGCAATTAGCGTGTGCAGTCGATAAGATAACATGGGTCAGAGTTGTGGACCGAAACAACTCGTTTATCCATAGTTTACGCTTCCATGCAACACTATTTACCATGTGTAGATACATTGATGGGAAACATGGCTATCGACTTTGTAATCAGACATTAGGTGTCCAAATCAATCATTGTAAACAGGTATATCAATTAAATATGATGTATGTTTCCTCATACATATGTATAATGATGACAGGTATACGTTGTAGTGATCACTAACGTTGTTTGTTTACAGATACTGCCAAAATAACAAGAATATGACGGAATAATCGCATACAATGGGATCTCTATCAACATAAACACATCATATATGACATTTTCAAGAATTAGATCAGTAAACTAAACAGAATCGTATACGTTTCGTCAGTAAAATCCACACATCATCAGAAGTATGTATCGTTCAATTATTAATAATTGAACATGACATTTTACTTACTTTCATATTTAATCGTTAGTTTCTGTAAATATGTATTAATTTATTTTTATTTTTAAATTAATTCAGACACAAGTTCTTAATGCATTATGTCTATGAGTCTCAACGGAAAAGTCTGGTGGTTGATTCCGGTCATGTCGTGCTTTACCGTTTGGTTTCATATTAAGCAATGTACATACGCATTACCAAGTTTTCTGAAAAGCCATATATAGACTTATAATGAAGTAACGCCCGCCGGTGACTCATGGGTTCTTGTCGGGTATGGTGTAATGGGGGTGATGGAAAGAAACACGGAGCGGAACATGATGAATAATTAAAATCAGAATGGTGCGTCCTAGCCTCAAGGACTTCCTTGTTACATTGACACAGGTTAATTTCCATTTTCTACGTGTTCTTGACGCAACATTGAGATAGGCGGAAGTAACACATTATCCTACCTCGCCAACCTTCCACACCGTATTCACACCAACAACGGAATTACTCTTCCCGGAGATGGCGTATTGCTATAATGAAATAACAAAAGCCAAACGATGTGTATACTGAAGACCGAGTTGATGCTACAAGTCAGTAGATTTGGTATAATTATAAAAATGTCAGTAGTCAACACCTCAAAGTGTTGGTATTGATATACAATGTCTGAGATTACGAAACATTGTGAGTACGATTTCATGTTCAAGATTTGTGAACAAAACCTTTACGTTGAGCATGAAATGGTACTAAAACAAGTTGCGTAATCTCGGTACCAATCAAACAAGTGCTATACTTAGGGATACTACCAATCCAGGAATTGGGTATAATCCAGTATATTATAGATAGCTTAAAAGATGTTGGTTATTGTTATTCATAGTATGATAATAGCAGGTATGCGTACTACCATTGCCCTTCATTACATCGACTAAAGTTGAATTGTATTGAATTGAGCGTGATGCTGTGCATGCATGTAGGTGCGTTATGATGTCTAAGTACATGATTCCATTGACGCATAGTAGGTCGAATACCTTTCAACAACATGTCTCTCGGGAATAAATACTACTTCGGGCGGTTTCTCGAGGATCTAGAGCAATACTAGAGTTCGAACGAAGTCGCGAAAGCAATGCTAGAGTGACGTCACGAACGTGCTATAGGACCCACCAAGCACGAAATCTTATCTAGCAACAACTAGACATGCGCAATGACACTTCCGGGTTAAACTCGCGTAACCGCCCGAAGTAGACCAGTATGTAGTGATCTGGCTTTTCACAAAGCTCTCTTATCCACTAAGAGACCATAGTAGCTAATGCACTGTAAATATAGCGCTAGTTTCTCTTAGAGTCTACGGGAGCTTTGTGAAGGGATAACCTGTTTGGCCTAATCATATAACCAGATAAGTTACCTGTAATCGAACGATTTAGAAACTACTGATATGATGTTCACTACGTTGTAACATGCATACGTATCTTCATAGCATGTCCGTAAACACATGTCTAGCTTGAGTTAATTATTTGTTTATGTATATATTCATATGTCCGATGTAATGTATGATGTTGTATTCCTTTCAACGCACGCATAGCTTGAGAGACGCTATATTTTAAAATAAATATCGTATTGAAAATTAAGTAAATACGTGGAAGACTTAACGTGGTGTCATGTTCTCATCATTCAGATTAAAGTCCTGAGACTTCGGACACTTTTCAGTGGTAGTCCTGTTTATTGTGCTAATAAAAGACACGTGTCAACCTATCAATGGCAAATAACTATTGGCTACTGAAGCGACACCATGTTTGGAACAAAAACTGTGAATGTGTTTTTTTTTAAAAGGTTGTAAGATACTTTGAAACGAATATAAGTCCAACAGGTGTCGGGTCCTGGGACTTCGGTCACTGATCCTGTGACTTCGGACAGTAGTCCTGGGACATTGGTTATTATACAAATGTGCCACCTGTCCTTACATTTTAGTAGCACTTGTCAATATATTTTAGGTGCATACCCACATTTCGGTCTGAAAATATGCTTGTGTAAGGATACATCGATGTTTTGACGACATGTGGTTTTACGCAGTTGCCGAAAACATTTAACGCAAATATTCAATTAAGATCGGTTAAAGGTCATGTTAGCAACATGCAATGATAAAATCATGTTATATCGCTATTCACTGTAATGGTTATGGTTTGGCATGAAATGCATTGACACCCATATTTCGTAGATTACCCGTTATCTCGGTAAATACTTCATGGAATGAAAAACAAAAAAACTCCGAAGTCCCCGGACTTTACTCTAAATAGCTGCAGTTAACTTGCAATCAATACTCTGGGCATACTATATATTACTACTGCATTCTTCAGGAAATTACAATAAACATATAACTTGTCTAACACTCCTAATCCTAAAAGTTTAACCCGGTATCAAAAGGTGGAAGTACTCATCCATTCCCTTCTAAATATGTTTACCAACATGAAGGGAAGGATCGCCTAATTAAATGAGAAATAACGTTGTTCATCCCGGAAGATAAACCCTTAATGGCTTATAGTCAATTACACGTGAGAGATCAAATCCGACCCCGAGACCAAACTTCCTCAGCTCTAGATATATTATCGACCTTCTACGTTAAATACCAAAGGTAAAGGGGGGAGCGTTGGCTATCGTAAATGGTGTTGTATAATAGAGTAATATTGTAAATAATCGATGACAGCCTGAACTTAGGACGATATCCTAGAACTGGGATGAAGTATCCAACTTTAGTTGTATGTTGGGATGAGAACTGGTATAATTCTTGACTCGATGAAGCTGTGGTTGAAGACTTCACTTAAGAAGGAACACTGCTTTAAATGACGAGTTCCTGATGCTTTAATCAATAGTGAAATGAGTCCACGGGGAAGCCAGTCAAACAAAAATGTTATCAAGGATGTAGGGATTAGAAAGTTAATCGTCCGCAATGGATGGGCACAGATGTAACTGTTGCGTTTCACGTAAGGGAGGTGGTTATAATGAAGCGATAGACGCAGGGAGTGGGAATGTTCTCAAGGGTGTTATTAAAGGTATTACACTCCAGGCGAGATTGAACACCTTTGAAAAGTAGTTATCGATGCGAAACATCTCGCTGATATTGAAAGTTGCGGTTCGATGAACTTTCACAAAAACGGTTAAAATATAAATCATTACTTAATATTATAAGATAGAATAGGTGGTGGTTGTCCTTATTCAATAAACGACAATACATGTATATAGATGCATCATATTAGCCAAATATATGCCAACGATACACGTATACATGCAACTTAAATAAGTGTGTGTGCATGGTTGTACCTGATGACTTCCGTTGACGATATTAATTCCATTCAAAATCGTTGGGACGATATTGAGAGTATGTATGGTTGTTGCATCGCATTACTAGCATATAATAGTCAGTTTTAATTTACTGTGACGTTAAAGTTAGAGGGGTACCGGACTTTAATACACATTGAAAACTGTATTAAGCGGGTTAGCTCCACCTGACAGATGCAATGCAAGAGCTTTCAGTCTCAATTACCAGTAGAATTATGTGTAACGTCTCAGGCCCGAGAAATAATAACTTCACAAAGCATCTTATTTCTGCCAATTATGATTGTGAAAGGTTCAGTATGGGTGTAAACGACGTAACGAAATGGAATTTCTTCTCGTTACAGAACCGGAGTGTCTACTTAAGTATCCTTAGGCGATTTCATCACTACTCTTGGTTAACTTTCGGCGACATTGCTCACTGGTAAAACTCCCATTAACTACTAATAAACTCTCGGTGAAAGTGAATCATCGGGTTGGCCATTCTCAGGCGAAAGCAGTTTCTATTTTAGGTGGCTTGATAACTGTTCGCATACTCACCGGGGTTTTACTTCCGTTAAATTTTGAATCAACACCCACTACTGCGATAGATACCCAAGACTTGCAAGTGACCACGCTTGATACCCAAGAATTGCAAGTGACCACGCATGATACCCAAGACTTGCAAGTGACCACGCTTGATACCCAAGACTTGCAAGTGACTACGCTTGATACCCAAGACTTGCACGTGACCACACTTGGTCCACTGGGCACGGCATCACAACTACAGAACCCACGTCTACGATGTTGGTATGGACACCAAGGTCCGTATGCACAAACGTAGTTCAACCACAGTTTAGGCTAAACTAGGTTTAAACAACGAGTTATACCACTGTTGGTATCCTTAAACTACGGTTTAACTAAACTACGTCTGTGCATACGGACCCAGGGTCCGTATGCACAAACGTAGTTCAACCACAGTTTATGCTAAACTAGGTTTAAGCAACGAGTTATACCACTGTCGGTATGATCCTTAAACTACGGTTTAACTAAACTACATCTGTGCATACGGACCTATGAATTTTAAAACGTATTATTAGCCTTCATTGTAAAATATATGTCGGATTAAATAGTTTAGAATTTTAAAATCAAATTATGAGGTTGTTTTAAAGTAGTTAAGGCATTTATGAAGTATGTATCCAATCCAGTTACTAACATAACAGGAGGTACATTATTACATGTAGGCATACCAGGTGGGTAAGAACATTCAGATTCCTGTGCAAAAGTATATGTTTACTTCAGGAATACAACCACAAGTTTTTCTGAATTGTAGATGTCATTCTGGAGTGTCAAAGGCTTGTGAAGACGCTAGCTGTCTCAGACATCCATGTCATACTGACAACTCACTGACATGAGCACAACAAAGACTTGCATTCCAGCACAGATTCCACTAACATACATGCTGCGCCAGTTGTGTACACTTTCAGCATGAACTGGAATCTTCGCTTGGGTAACATCTATATAACACCGAACCAAACACTTCAGGCTTGGTCTCATGTTAGTTCGAGTTGACATTAACTCATGTTCATGTTGTAACTACAGCTGACAGTACAACATGCAGTTTTATGAGATTGGTTCCAGCAGTTTTGTGAGATTGGTTTACATAAAAGTCGCTACTGAGATGGGCCTCCATCTTGCTGCAGTCCCTTGGTGGTGTTTGACAAATATTGCTACCGACAGCATGGCTAACCGGCTATGGAGGAACATCGATGGGGGTCCTACTCCCTGTCTCTGTCTCCTGGTATACCTATCTGTCTGACTTGTTGTACAACGTAATGACTGTGCACAGTCGACTGTCAAGAGAACATTGTGAGGCACGATACCTTATCACAGAGTTAATGCAGAACAGATAATAAACCAAGAGAAAATGTGTTCATATAACCAACAGTCAGTGCTTAATTCTTAGATGCAACCCTGTTGAGTGTTGTACATTCTTGGTGCATACATACATTTTCAAGTAAAGATTTCATCCCACAATAAACAGACTGCTGTAATATCACTGAAATAATAACGAAAACTCACACTCTGTGGTCCATGCATTTTTAACCATGTTTTATAACAAATAACTTCACACTAAGCTATGACATTAAGCCTATGACACCAAACACTGGAAACTAGACATTAATGGCATGATTTCAGATGATGAATACAATCTAATATGGAGGTAAAATAGGTGGAAATAAATTCAATGTTATCAAAGGATGAGCTCATGCAGCAGCATTGGTTCAGTGAGGTTGTGCCTTGAAGAACACAACTTCAATTGGCGCAGTGCAAACAGCACTTGTGGACTCTGAATTCTGATGTCAAGGCAAGTAACCTGCATATGCTTGAATCCTACATTGACAAACGACTGCAGAGGCTCGGTGCTAACTCCCGGAAGTCAGCATGCAGAATAAAAATGCCATTCCTGAAGCAACACACGTGCCGAGTTGTTTTGCGTGTCTGGAACTGCTGTTCTTTGATATAGCTGCTTGTGCCGGATATCCCAGGCATGTTCTATTGGATTCCTGTCAGGTGAACATGCTGCCCGCCCTCGCTGATCAATGTGAAGGTACAACGTGACCAATCTGGCTCAGTAGCGCGGTCTAGAGGTGTCATCCATCACCAGGAGTTTGTCGGCATCACCCCTGCCCCG
This sequence comes from Lepetodrilus fucensis, assembly GCA_032361325.1. Taxonomy (NCBI): domain Eukaryota; kingdom Metazoa; phylum Mollusca; class Gastropoda; order Lepetellida; family Lepetodrilidae; genus Lepetodrilus; species Lepetodrilus fucensis. Next base: position 12,447 of record JAUTBV010151584.1, on the reverse strand, counting down.
ACAACTGGATCGAGACACCAATCTTAATATTGGTCTGCAGTTATGGTTTGGATTATAATGAATGATGTAGAAATTCAAATGGAGGATCTCCAACACATCCAGTGAATCTGCTGTACTTAACAATGCAGCTATTCCGGAAGATTTCATTTTGTGCCATATGTCAGACATGATGCTGACATTCCGGAAAGTCCAGACAAAATGAATTGGCTGAAGATCATTACCAACAAAGTTGACATGATCCCTGGCAAATTGGACATGATTCACACAATGGCGAATGGCTAAAGGTGGATACAAACCAGATCCACAGGACAATAAATTAGCCAAGCGGAGTGTGGACTACTGTATGTCTGTATGTAGAGCTCTGTTAGTGAAGATCTCAATACATGTGTAGCCAGGTGTGATATAAGATGCTCCTACTGGTCTCAGCCAGCAGCGTTACCCCTTTGACTCATTCAGTAGGGCATTGGACTCGCAATCCAGCAACTCATGTTCGAATCCCAGGATCTGCATGATCCTCTGTTAATGTATGACGTTTACAGAACTCCTCATTTTAGCATGGCAAGCTTCCATTTTGATCTATCTGTCCTATTAGGCTGTTTCTTACTAGACTGCTCTATTCTAAGACATCCTGGGTGGGGTGTGATAATGTAATTGGTAGCATTATATAGTACAAATATGGCATTGATTGATACTACATTTGTGACCTGACAATACTTGCACACATTAAACCATGAAATAGCTACGTCTTCTCAGTTGTAAGGTGTACTATTATAGACATCTTACATGCATGTATTCAATAATACTGTAAATAAGTTGGCACATAAATTGACACATTCAACAAGGAACATCAACTTCTTCAGTGTGACGATAATGTCAGATTTCAGCCATGATAGTTTGTATCAATACCAGATAAAAAAATTCTGTCAAATGAGTATTGTCCTTAAATTATTAAAGAACTTTCAATCAGATATTAGAGGTCTTATATGCAATGCAGAGTTCCAAAGACAAAGAGATTGAATAGCATTATCATCAGCTACTTGTTTTCTTGTTAATGTATTAGTCACATATTATTGTCAGTTCATAATTATTGATGATGATACATAGCAAACATACATACATATAACATCAAACATTCTTCCAATCCTTTTCTGATGAATATACTATGTTTAAATCAAATGAAGCCGACGTTCATAATTATCTTTCTATTTGTATTCATGATTCAAAACAGTTCCCATATTTCAGATTGTCAAACTTAGCTGACCTAGACTAGTAAACACTCCTGTCATCGATTCCTTCCAATCGGCAGCCGCACTGCAGTGACAAGCAGACAAGTGTCCGTATCCCAACCTGGTGTATCAATAGTATTGACATTGAATTTATCCGGGAATTGTCCCTTAATATAAAGATAACACACACTGCATTGCACAGGGACGCCTTTAAAGCACAATATGCCATCTATTATTCAGGATATTTTCATGTGTAGTATTTACTGATAGCTGGTTCAAGGTAAACAATGAGGAATACGGAGGCTTCTATTACAGAGAGTTTGGTCAATGTCTTCGTGGGCATACAATATAATATTGGTAAAGTAAAGAGGCAATTGGGTATTGAGGACAGCCAATTGATTCTTGACAGCAGCAAACTGGGGAAATCTTGATGCCCAAACAATGGGTAATGATTCAAAGGGGTTGTGATAATTACTATCTATCCAATTTGTGCAAATATTGACATAGAAATCAATTAATGATTTAGTTCGTAAGTACCTTTATCTCTGTTATTATCTATGAAAATTTATTTAATGAGATATCCTATTTACAATACAATTTATATCCAATGTTGAAATATGTGACTGAACGCAATGAATTAACTGCCACAGAATTCTTCTTACATGTGCATGTCATACATATGTAGGTATTCAACAATATGAACATCCATGCATTCACAATTGAAGAGTGAGTGAGTGAATATAGAGTTTAACGTTGCTGCGGGAATCTTTCACCCATTTGCGATGACACAATTGAAGAAAATGACATGGCCATCATTGACTACCAAGTCTGGGGCATGGTTTCTAGAAGCTCTCTTATCTACAGTCAACTATGAGACCACAAGGACCTCTTGTAGCCAACGATACCCTGGTCAGATGAAATGGTTTCCTAGCCAGAAAGTGTCATTGAGGTTACCAGTACTATAGTATTTCAGCATGATGTATCAGTTATAGAAGACTGAGACCAAGTTACAGAAACAAGATTCCTTTATAGCCATAGATGATGAATAGGGTGCTGGTATTACTGGACATTACACACCATTGGCAGAGAAATATCACGTTGCTAATCAAATATCTCTGGCACCACTTAAGAGGCCTTAGTGAATAATGTAAATATGAATTATGTAAAATATAAGAGAAATAACCAAAATAACACACACACACAAATTAATTTTTTTTTTTTTTAAATACAAATATAATATAAAATAAAGAAATAAAGAAATAAAATAATAACAATAATAGACAGATAGAAAGATAGAAATACAATAATAATAAAAAGAAGAATAAGAATAATATAAGAATAAGCAATAATACCTTAAGAAGAAGAAGAAGAAGAAGAAGAGGAAGAAGATGAGGAGGAAGAAGAAGACACATTTTTAAAAGACTAATAACAAATAAAAAGTAATAAAAATAAAAATAGCAGTAATAATAATCTAATAATAAGAGTAACATACATGCATTTATATTTGTATACATGAAGATGTGAATGAAGACTAATTAGAGAAAATAAATAACCTTTTCATGGTGACTACAATGTCAATGTTCGTATGCATACTACTAGTATGTAGGTAATTCAACTGAAGCTAATTACTGTAATGCACCATCCTGCCCACTAAATAGATAATGTACATGCAGATTTAATTCCAACTGTGTGGCAATAAAGAAGCTCATCTTGCAACCTTCAGTCAGCTTGTCCCAAAGGATTCTTACCAGGTCATCAAAATCTTACAACTAATACTAACCATACTAATCTACTGATGCTTTTAACCCTATCCTTATTGGATTAGGCACTGCCACACCTCAATAGGACATCTACAGTTGCCTCCAACATGTTAATAAACATTGTCACTTTGGGAAATTACCAGTATACTTTTGAAGACGATGCCATCGACTGCACGTGGGTCAATTACAAGTCTACCAGAGTGTGATGCCATATATTACTTATGTGGTTTTTTACCTACTAGTGAACTGGGTTATTTCTGACTTGTACTGTGTCTAAAACAAACAGTTTATAATCTACTCTTCATACAAACAGACTCCTTAACTGCCAAACATCACATACAACAGAATGTTAAGAAACTGAGCACATGGTCTTTGGACGTCATCTTTGTGTGCTATGATTCCCAGGTGGACATCTATGGTACATTACTGGCTTACGATAATGAGTAATGTCTTACAATCATACACAAACAGTTACATCATGTTTAGTCTCACCTCCATCAATAAATATACATTTTGACATTCATGATTGAAACCCTTTAAGCTATCTGTATAATCTGTCTGGTTATTATTACTGCACTGCTATCTATACCTATAATTAACGTACTAGTCTATGTACCTGTAACATAGTGCTCCAGTTCACCGGCTAGACACATTTCCTGATGACATTCAAGAGATCATTGCAATGCGCTTTCAATCTAAAAGTATAATGCCAACATATGATATGAAACCACATAATGGAAGCTTGAAATGGTAACTTTAAATTGGTTTCTATGTTAGTATTATGTTATTGCACTACACTGATTATGTGATTTTCTATCAGAAATGTTCCGTTAATTAATCTATTCCCTGTTGAATTAATTGCAATAACTGCTGTAGTCAGCACGCCCAGCCGTCTCCAGAATGGAGGTTACTTTAACCCTCTCCCTGCTGGATTAGGCACAGACACAGCTCTTTAGGGCATCTTTGGTTGCCTTCAGCAGGGAGAGGGTTAAAGCAACAGAATCAGTGTCCAGATTAGCATGGTAATCAATGTCCTTTACATCAATGACACATGATATTTTTACACTTTGCCCCAAAAAGTTGTATCCTCATAGCTCTACTTAATTTCAACTCTATGAAAGGTGAACTTTTCTAGCAAATCCGTGACCATGATTACCATGTTCTTATTTTTATATAGTTATATTTGTACCTCATATGCCGTGATTCTCTGTCTGAGTGACTAAAGGTTCTATTATAAACTGAATATTATCTACTACATTTCAGAATATCGTCTATTATTGAAAGCAATTTTACTATTTTTAATGATTTTTTTTTACATTACACATGTACTACATATTTGTTTAATTGTCTCTAGAATTCAAAAATCAAATTGAAAACAAATTGCCTCCAATAACTTTTGACAATTCTTCTGAGTTTCCATCCTACTGGGTATAGATGCTAGCAATGTGATACACTAAGTTGATTACCCACAAAACTATCAATTCAAAAGGCTGCATATAAATTATTGATAAAATCCAAAAGCATGTGTCAATTCCATCTTGCTTCTATGCAATGAAATCATGCTGTGTGGAGCAGTGCCTGTTTGAGCAATATGATTAAACCATGTCTCAAATCCTTCTGCGCGAGAAATATTCCCACATCTGTGCAGTAGATAATAGTTTCCATTTTGCCCATGCAAATTTACTGATTATACTGGAAAGCAATAGAATATAAACAGATTTTACAATAGTGGGAATCTGAGTACCACATTTATTTAATTATTTTTCTAAATGAAATGAATTTGAACCAAGACATTTTAGACAATCTCAATATAATTTATTCCATGCATATACCATTATTCAGCAGTGATGGTAAAAAGATCGACTCAATCAATATATCAATTTTATATATCAATTAAAAAATACATGTCCACATAATTAGAGTTGTATAACAAATAGCAAAATTCATCATAATAAATGCCTGGAACAATGAAGGAAAATCAATCAATTAAGCATATCATATAACAAATTTCCAACTACAGTTTGATATCATTGCTCACTGGATCATAAGCTATTAATTTTAACTGTCCTTGTGTAAACAGTTTTATACAAGAATGATTAAATATTTCATCTAGATTTGTTTTCCCTTGTCAAAATTACAGGAAATACATATTTGTGTAGGTGGCCAATGTGTCAAAGTGAGGATGCATGGGTGCTGCGTTCATGAATGCTGGACAACCTCATGGTAGAAATAGATGCAAGGTGTTTCAACGAGAGCAGGTTGGCGGTTCAGTTGCATATATTTTAACCTGATATTGAGCAATAACTACATTTGTCAGTTGCAGTTTGCAATTTTCATCCACAAATGTCAGTTAGGTATTCCCCAGACTCGGTATGAAATAATGCAGTCCAGTATAAAGTTGAACGATATCCTGTATCATTGTGACCTGGATATGTATAACCAAAGTTTTCATTAATTAATTCTTGAGCAAGACTTCCTTGATTTGAGATCATGTGAAGGTTACAGAACACTTTCAATGTAATTGAATGAGCGAGCTTTCAAATTAATATTTTAGTGAGAAAATGTGCATGATCTTATCAGAGTAGATTCTATAAGAAAGGTGATTATCTTCTGATAAAAATCAAGTTACAAGGAATGATTGATTCCTGACATTGATTTTTCCATTTTACTAAGTAAATACATTATTTAATATTAAAATAAATAATCTAGAACAGTAATTCAGTAATGCTTTTTTGAAATCTTGATATTATCTATATTTTATTTAGGGTTCTTAAGTACTTGACCATCTTGAGAGAACAAACATCTATTTCTCTGTACACAAATAATAATTTTTGTGTTTGTTCTCACATGGAACGTTCAGTTAAGAAGCACAAAGTATGAAAACATTCATGTGGGTTGTTATGCACAAGAAAACAGGTGAAACATGGCTTATTCCATCTCATAGTGCTGTAATAATCATCAGGAAACCGACGTTAAAATATCGTGTTGATTCTCTGGCTACAAAACGCTTGGAGTCATTATCTGGTCTGCGCTGTTTCTACATACATTTCAAAGCATGACTCACACTTGGGTAATTAATACTGGATTTTAAACCCTGGCAAGTGAGCGCTAACTCTAAAGTTACCAGTAGGAACTTCTTTGTCTTGTATCAAGACAAGGTTTCATAGATGTAACTGTCAAAAAATTAGCTTATTCTTTCAATAAAATCTATATTGAGAATGTCTGATCAAACATTATTAAGTTTGGACATGTTGCTACAATTTACCTGTTTACATGAAATGACAATTAATCTTAGAGTATATTTCTTTCATATTGGTTATTTATTCATGATGTAACTAATAAAAATAAATAAGATAAATACATTCTTAAAAAAAAAATCCTATTATAAATTAACTTACTAATGTTTCATGAACATTAGAGAAAGTCAGTGTTAAATAAAAACTTCTGTGAGAAATAAAGATAAAAACTACAAATAATGAAAAGATTCAAAACGATCAAATTAAAAGATCTCTTACCATTGAATACTTCAATGTGTCATCACATCAAATGGCAGAACTAATGACAGTTCAGGTGGCTGCAATAAGAAATTCTATACATCATTGATTAAAAGAGTATCACTATTTAACCTTTCACAATTGTTTATCCAAGTATTACATTGTCATTACGTTAAACATTACTATAATAACAGCCAATATTGCATAATAATATCATAATTCTTCAAGTACACCATGACATTTTATTTGGCATATGAACATTGTCAAAGATTATCAATACATGTTTATTCTTAACCAATTGTATAAAATTGCTCAATTTCCTTGAAACATAATACAAGGATTATGGAGTGAGTAATATGTAAAACAATGCCAATATCTTGATATATGAAGGTTATAAATAATGCTATCAATTTAACTTTTGCAACAAAATAGCTTATTCTTTTAATAAAGCCTTTATGAAATGCTATTTTTATTCTTAGCAACTTTAAAATGATATTGAACGACTATATTGAATCTCACCCTTGTGTCCTTAGATATGAAATATATCAACATAAGTTGTAAAAGTAACACAAATCAAATTTGTGACATACCTAAATTGGTCACACTTCATCTCTTAATATAGTTTGTCACGAGTCTGCCAGTTTTGTCTACAAATCCACAACAATGATTTCATATTAAGTGTGTTATTTTCATTCAGAAACTTATCATGTAGTTCATGTGTAAAAAAATGTCAAACTGTTTGTCTGAAGTAAGTGAACGTGTCAATGTTTATGTTACACTGAGCAGTCTACTCCTTAAAAGTAAATCAACATACAGAATAGTGTGGAGGGCTATTTGACATTGTTATTGAACACGGTTAGTTTAGTCACCAAATAATGTAAGAAATTTAGAGCTGTTTTAAATGTATATAACATACCAGCTCATGTATTAGATAAATCAGACTATAAATGAAATAACAGGTTGTCTGGAAAGTAGTATGTCCCAAGTCACTCACGTGCTTCCTGCCCTGAGAATGTGAACCAAAGTGGTATTTATTAAAATAGATACTATATGCATCCGTTAATTGAAACAACAGTGTAAACATGCTCACACATTTTGAATATTAATCAATATCAGACTTTAGTAATCGCAAAAGATGGTGATGTACTTTGATGGAAAACTGTAAACAACATGTGCTCAACTTATTACTTTCCCAAGATGGCGGACATAAATATATAGTGTTAGCCCAAATCAGTATGTGTTCAAAGTTAGAATGGTCAATAATTATGACTATACAGTACATATATTTTCTTCTTTTTGGGTATAAACTGGGAAAATTAAACCAAAATATTATTTTAAGGACTAGAGTCTACATAGTGCAGCTACCTACTGTGTCTGAGTTCTTGGAGTGAGTGATTGAATAATTGTTTTACGTCACAGCGAGAATCTTTCACCCATTGAATTCTTGGAAGAACTACATTATCAATTAACTCAAATTATTCGTATTTGTCCTATAGATATACACATCATTTACCACCTTTAACCCTTCGAAATGTACATACATCCCCACCCACCATACAAGTGGTTTGTATACAATTAAGGTGTTTACACCATGGGCAAGTATGTAACACATCATGCAAGGTGTTACAACACCAATACAACAAGACCTTCCAAACATTAGTAGATTCTGACATACGGTACTCAACACAGTTTGAACCTGGGAGTATTTCTGGTCGTCTGCAATTGGCTAACTGTGAGTTTTCTCTCCCCAGGTACGAGTACACAGCGTCTTGGTGATAATCTACATGGCTACATCTTGGCGAGACCTCCAGCATCTCCCCTTCCCTGAAGCCAGGTAGGAGTCTCGTGGCTCTGCCTCGTAATTAGCCCTGTCAAAGAACCACCAGAACCTGCAGCTACCACTGGGGCCAGACACAGCGAGTAGGTACGGACAGCGAGGAGAGATCATAGCGGACCGACTTTTTCGGATACGATGTCCGGGACCGAGGATGGTTGAGGACCCAGGACGAGCCAGGACAGACATGCATGGACTGCAGACTGCCGAGAGTGTTCAGAACCGTGTTCAGGACTGTCCTCGGGAGACGTAGTCAGTGGATAATCTGTGGACGTCGGTCTCCGGGATGTGAACTTAAGCAATGTCCCCGATTGCGTCTTTAGATCCAATGTGTCCAGTTCAGGGATTATGTGTGACATTTACCATCCTTGGCTTTCTGTGGAGCACATGCACAACAGGTAAGGAACACTTTCAGCATCATTTCTCTCATACATGAACAGCTATACCATACACACAGCAGGTGGCCAAGGCTTTGATGTTGATGGTTTCCTGTATATGAGCACATTTTTAACAGATACAACATTAAAAAAAATATTGAGTAAACTAAGCATCATGAACATACATGCAGATAACACAAACTTTTCAATAAGTTCATTTTCCATTTAAAAGAGAGTGATATTTAATTATGTTACCTAACATTTTCTGTTATGTTTCATGTTAGTTTTAGTTAATTTAATTGAACTTGAAAAGTTAATTTAATTGGTCAGTAGGACCAGTGCTAGGAATGGTTGGTAGTCGGAGCAAATGAAGTTAGTTTACATCTTGATTAACTGATGTGAGTGGCCAGGGGCCGTATTCACGAAAGGGGTTAAGTCAGTTTTTGCTATATATTTGGTTATCAAAAACTGACTTAAACCCTTTCGTGAATACGGCTCCAGGATGCTTAGAAGCTTAGACCTTCCTGATTGGTGTGACAATGAACCTATGTGTCGCTGTTTTAATAATCTTATTGTATAACTCTTGAAGAAAAGAAATAACAACAAATTGATGGTGACATTGTAACAATTTAATATTTATACATCTTACAAACATTACTTGAGTTATATCTTTTCTTAGCCAGCATTTATGTTCCAAATGTTGCTGTTATATTAAAATAATAATTCATAAATAAAGCTTACCAACCATACCTGTATTCATCAGAACTATTAAAAGTAATTATCTATCATGTACAAAGCTGTAGAATTTGATCCGTGTAGGCACTGACATATATTTACTTGAAGTACTGCTATGAATTCATGTGGATCCACATCATTACAAAAGCATTAACACTAATGCCAGGTAGATGGTGTGGTATACTTTTATCGCCAGTGTATTACACACATGGAAAAGGTCATTGTACTTGAGGAGATTCTAATATGTATTTCCTGCTTTGGCAACATCTATTCATCAATATTTCATATTCTCCGTAATTCTAATTTTAAATTTACATTTCTTACAAGTCTTCTCTACTTGTTACTGCTACGTGTAGATTAAATTATGAATTATGAATTATGAATTTAGCAAGAGACATTTTATTGTTTAACAAAGTCATGCCTCATTTATAAGTAATTAAATAATTATGAAATTCCCCTTTGTAACTGTTTCATAGTACTTTAGAACATGATGTTATTGAAAGTGATTAGATTAATGAAGATATCCACTAGTTTACCTCAGTCTTAATTGAATCACTTGCTACTTTGGCCAACTGTACAATGTCTGCTTCACTTGGAAGTAAAACAAATTTGATAAATGTTCGCTAATATCTATAATATGTTATTTTCATTCAATAGTGTCTAGTTAAAATATTGGTAATTAGATTAATTATATTTCATCAATGCTAATTTTATTTCACTGTTAAAGTATTCTCTTTTTTTCTTCTGCAATATTCACATGTTTAGTATGATTTTAATTATAGATTACACTATTAAAGGGTTATTGCATACATGTTAAATGTTGTGATGAGTACATAGGAAAATACTATTTCAATAGCTTCTCTGTACAGCTTATATCGATATAGAGTAAAGTCCTGGGACTTTGGACACTTTTCAGGGGTGGTCCTGTTTATTGCCCATATAAGACATGTGTCAACCTATCAATGGCAAATAACTATTGGCTACTGATGCAACACCATTTTTGTAAGAAAAACTATCAATGTTTTTTACAAAAGGTTGTAAGATACTTTGAAACGAATATAAATCCAACTAGGTGTCGGGTCCTGGGACTTCGGTCACTTGTCCTGTGACTTCGGACAGTGGTCCTGGTACATCAGTTATTATAAAAATGCGCCACCTGTCATTACAATAATTAATAATTTCAGTAGCACATGACCATATACTTTAGGTGCATACCCAATTTTCTACCTGAAAATATACTTGCGTCAAGATACATAAATATTCTGGCGACATGTGCTAAACGCAGTTGCAGAAAATGTTACATTTACGACTTTTTATGCAGATATGCAATTTAGATAGGTTAGAGGTCATGTTTGAACGATGCAATGATAAAATCACGTGGTTTAGTTATTCACGGTCAGAATGAACGGTAGACATGTATATTAACCCGTAAACAGCTGGTTAATGTAAGTGTCCGAAGTCCCAGGACTGTCCGAAGTCCCAGGACTGTCCGAAGTCCCAGGACTGTCCGAAGTCCCAGGATTGTCCAAAGTCCCAGGACTCTACTCTACCCATAAAACCAGTATGACTTATTTCCTTGTACAGCTAACCTGAAAAATTTCATACACATATTTTCCTAAAATTCTGGAATTGAAATGAGACAATTATTAACAATGGAAATTGTTATTACACATAAAAAAATATTTTTACATACATGTATATAGATGGAGTATTCTGGCATAGAATATATAATGACTAGAATAAACAGAACATGTGTTGTATATGGGAATAACTGGAATACAATGAGATAGCTGGAGATCCTTGTGTGAGTTATTATGGCTCACAGATGTTGATCTGTATCACACATGAAACATTGTAGCAATCTCACAGTTATTCCTGATAAGAAAGGCAAACTGCAATCAGGTTTTGATTATCAACAATTGAAGAATAGGTGTGTTTGTTTAGACAGACAGTTTCTCTAACGGCATACACACGTCGTAGCGATGGCACATGTGGAGAAGACATGAACCATTCAGATACTAAAAAGTAAATGAACGAAATCTTTGAGATTGTAAGCCTCTCATTATCATGATTTTTAACACGATTCCAAAATAACCATGGAAAGTATATCTAGTGGGCTGCTTCTTTCTAGCTGTTCTGTCTGTACTTTCTGTCCGACGCATGCGCAGTTACCAAGGATCAACATTGCACAGTGTAACTGTGCATGCGTCAGACAGAAAGTACAGACAGAACAGCGAGAAAGGAGCAGCCCCCATTATTTTATGCCATGGATGGTAATAATAGAACTACATTTTAAGAGTAGCCATATTGAATTAACATCTGTAGACATACAGCAACATGTCATGAAATACCATTAATCTAGGTAACATTAGCTGCAATTTCAATAGTTTCTGATATATACTTGGCGTGTAGGGTACGAAACACCTATATCATTATGCACTTCAATGACCTCATTCAAAGCCCTGGGGAGTATACAGTCCATGGACTAAGTATATAATTATCATATTACATGACAATGTTTCCAATCCAGTGATGCCAGGATAAATGGTAATATGGGACAACCAATATGGGAATACTGTTACAAGTGCAACTTCTCAGGGTACCCATCATAATCTGGTTGCCGTGGGACAAGCAGTAAAACGTATCTTGTCCATGGGGAAATAGCAACGCTATTACGTGCTGCCTCTCATAGTGTGTGGCACAATTAGGATAAAGCACCGTTTCCATGGGGAATGGCAACACTATTAGCAGTATATTGTTTCAGGGTACCCATCATACATGGGATGTGGGACAAGCAGAATAAAGCACCTAGTCCATGGTGAAATGATAACACAATTACATGTGCTGCATCTCATGGTACCCTTCATCTATGGGTGAGTGGGACAAGCAGGATATAGCACCTTGTCCATGGGGGAATGGCAACACTGTCTGGAAATTGCAGTTTGTATGGAGAGAGAACCTTTTCCAAGGACACAAGCTGTCATCATGGTGACATGACAACACTATTACACTGTTCAAGGA
>JAUTBV010151573.1:0-10614 GCA_032361325.1 Lepetodrilus fucensis | reverse complement strand
CTAACGTTACCCTGGATATACATATATAAAAAGTCTCATATGTCCAGCAGGTAACGTTAGAGGAATCTCGAACTAATCAAGCAGATAACTTATAGGAAACGATATATTACAATATTGAAACTAAATGGCTAAGGCCTGAAACCTTGATATCCTGATTTCCACAAATAGTACACACCTGACTCCACAAACAGTAGGCTACACACCATACCAAACAGCGTATAATTTGCAAAAGCTTCAAACAAGAAACTATCTTGCAAGAACGCACACGAAAGGGGAAATAACAAGACGGGAAATCCCCTAGAGAACTAGTTCCGTTGCATTGCGCATCCGCGCAAAAGACTGGGAACCTACTGATTTGTAAAGAGGATAACATAAAGTGCGGAAATAAAACCCCGGAAATATTATATTTAGTCTCTATTTACGCTCATAAAAATCTAAAATTGCATTACCAATGTTTAATGAGGTTTTACTTAATATATATTTTTTTGGTCTTAGGTATCACGTGTCAGATCTTTTCATTCCCACACGGGGGCGCTTTTCGCGGGAAATTCAAACGTGATCAGGCAAAAGTTTTGAGTCTGATTCAGCGTATGTCAAAGTTGTCGAGTTATTTTTGGTGTCAAATATACAACGTAATTGTAATATCAGTCTGTACCAATATCAAGTATATGCTATTTCAGTAGGTTATTTGCATATATTAGAAAACTAACCATCGATATTTGTTTTCTTCTTACTTTTGTTCATATTTCGATCACAAGACTGCACCTGTCAGTATTAGACAAAGTTGCATCGTCTCCACTATCGCACTACTAGAGCTGAATGCATATGGTGCCATAGACGTCTAGATTCTGGACTACTGTCAGTAATATTTGGAATTTGGATAAACTCAATTTTAGATCAGTTTGCGAAATATTTGCTTTTGTATTGTTTAATTTGCAATGTGACATTCTGTTTTTATCACTGTGCATTATTGCGAGTAGGTATGTGAAAGTGATACGGAGAGGGAATAACCTAGGCCATGTTTATGTCCTCTGTGGAACCTGTATGCTACGATCAAGATCTCTGCTATATGCACCCATATGTATTATTTGTATTTTGAAGTAATATCTGATTATTTGTTTCCAGAAACCACAACCATGTCGACCGGTGACATCAAAAACAACATTCGGATGTTGCAAACTGAGCTTCGATTGATGAAATATCCAGAATCGTTGGACATTCCAGGGTAGATTGTTGTTTTGTAATATCAATATTGTTTAAGTGTTATTACAGTCCCAGTTGTGTTCACTTACAATTTACAAAATGTCACAATGTGTGTCAATGGCATGTTGTTGCATGTGTCAATATTGACCATGCTTATTGCCGAGTTGTGATAACTTACATCTGGAATACAATCGCAGCAGGAATATTTCACCCATATGCGACGAAGATGTATGAAATCTCTGTGTTGCAGGTTGACCCAGGGCAATGCCAAAGCCTTCATGCCATTGTATCACTACGCCTTCACCAGCTACAATGCAGAATTTGCACAGGAGATATCGGCCAAAGACATTGTGCTGTTTGCCAAGTCAGACACAGCTTTCATGGATGCCATATACAAAGTAGGGCTGACATCAAAAGTTCAATGATTCTAATTAATTGTTTTGTGTGTGTGTGTGTGTGATAACCATGATAACTGGTTAACATGCAAATAAAGCAATCTAGACACCAGAAATACCTTAAACAGGGAACATCAAACCTAGCCTATTTGGCAAATAAAATGCCATCGCAAATTTGCTGACTAATTTGCATGTGTTGCCATTCATGTTTATTGTGTTACTATAAAAGACTTTAATCATGCGGACATTATTGACAAGTACGGTACGCGAGAATCAAATTACGCGCATCGCAAAAATAATAATTCTATGTACTTTGCACTCGCCTAGTATAGTATTGTCGCTGGCAAGTACAAACATTTGCAAAGGCCAATTAATATAGGATTGCGCCAAGTAATTAGCAATGAATAGAGCAAGTGGCCTCACCTACCTCGAATAGGCTTCCTATTGTCAGCTGATTATCAATGTTGACAAGATTAGGTGAGAAGAAACCACTCAGATTCATCGATAAGCAAAGCTTAGGGCTTCAATTTCCGCGCGGACCGTTTCAATTTCCACGCGGACTTAGATTCCGCGCAAGTTACATTTGCGCGTAATACAAGTCCGCGGGTAATTTTACAGTATATTTTTTTAACATAGATTTTGCGAGACATGTTCACGTACAAGCCGATGGTGACGAAGAGCCAGTTCTTCTCATCACAGTTCGCCGAGCGGAAGATCATCATGTGCACGGAAGTACTGCAACAGGTTCAGAAGCGATGTCGCACACGAGTGGTTGCTAGACCGCTGTCAGCGTTCAGGCTCAGCAAATCACTGGATAAAATCTCAAAACCGCCCTCTGGTCAGGTAAGCATACATCAGGGGTGCATTCAGTCAGCACAGGGCTGAGTAAGACACTTAGCTAAACTGGTTCCCTCTCCCATGTACGGTTCATACTACTCTTGAGACAGTGGCTACTTTGGTAAGTCACTTGTAAGCCCTTGTGTCATTGAACACACCCAAGGATGTGTTTTTTCGGAGGAGCTTCAATTTCTTAATGGATAGCTACGAGTCCTCTGGCCGAAGTCACAGAACTTTACTCTACCATCCTTGGTCTGTCAGTGCAAGCTTTCTCTGCTGGGGCAGGTGGTGGCATAGGGCTCTCGTGGGTTGTATACTCCCCAGGGAGTTGAGAAGGATTACAGAATGGACACTTGATCCATTGACAGGGGATAATAATGTGGTGCTTTGAACATGCCTCAGGAGGTGGAGTTTGCTCAATATTAAATAGCCATTATTATTTTTGAAGGCAAATAGGCCAAGTGTAAACTTATCCTGATCAACATTGTTTTTCTTCTTCAGAATCGCTCAAGGACGAAAAAGGACTTTACAAGTGAGTATATCTGGATGTTGCTGTGCTGTTCTGATGGACGAAAATTTGCCTTTGTGATTATCCTAGCGAAATTGGTTTGGTTTGTCATCTCTGACATTTTGAGATGTCGTTTTGAATTTATGTACACGTGCTACTTGTGACATGTTAGCCAAGTATTTACTTTGACCTTTGTCACATGCTGTAGTCTCAAGATCTACTTGTTGATTTGGGGTGAAATAATGATACAAATAACCCACTGCAATCATTCACACGGGCGCAACACAATATTGACTTGTTCTGAATTGTACTTTTGAATATTCATCGTCAAGCACTGAATATTTATTTCGATACACTTTGACAAGGAACACAGTTGAGTTTAATTTGCCTGTCAGAATAGCTGAAACATTGTCTTTTAATTAAATCAATAACTGTTTTATTTCAAATACCGTAGTCCATCTGAGTAGCTAAAATCTTTATTCCGTTTCTGGTAAACAATAAAATTATTCTTTCCAACGAAAACAGTAGTTTTACAGTAGACCATTTTTTTTATCATTGTTGTTCATGTCGGGATTTAAAATGTTAATTTTAGACACTGACATGCCACCACCACTTTTCACACCGACCAAGAGGTACAAGTCACGTGCGTCCCTTCCTGGAAATACGAGACCTCGAGTCGTGAAAGAGGTCATCGACCCCAGCAATACATTTGACTTCCTGTCCACTCCCAGCATTCCCAGAGTTCAGCCTCAGTCCGTGGAGGTTGTCTACATGCCAAGGTCACATGGTAAGGAGTTTTGAAAGTCGAGGTCCGAGATTACGAAAATATTTTCGACGCGAATGGGTGAAAGATTCACGCAGCGACGTTAAACTCCATATTCACTCGCTTGTTGCAAATTAGAATAAAGATTCCTGCAGCGACGTTAAACTCCATATTCACTCACTACGAAACTATTTTTGTATTATTTTGTGCTCTAACTCAAATTTTATATAGGGATTTGTGAATAAAACTTTGATTTGAGCATGAAATCGTACTCAAAATAGTTTTCTGGTTCAGGACCAAGCCCTGAGATTACGAAACTTCACGATTTCATACTCAACTCAGAATTTTGTTCATAAAATGTCATGTTTAATTACTAGGTTGTAGGCCCCGAGTACTATGGTCTCTTAGCGGCTAAGAGAGCTCTGTGAAACGATACCCTGATGCGATCATATGAGCATGCCCTGGCTGTAGAGTGACAATGCAGTTATCATCCTTGGTCTCGCAGGTTTACTGCAACATTCAGTGCTACATCTGCTGCAGGTTTCCTTTTGCCCCAAACTGACAAGCTGTTAAATAATTCGTCGCAAATGGGTGAAAGATTCCCGCAGCGACGTTAAACTCCATATTCACTCACTCACTGTTAAATAATTGAAAGAATTTTGAAAGCGGCTCAAAACCCAATTTAATAAATAAATAAAAATTCCTACATGTAATTCACTTCTTTTCCCGAATCAGGCGATAACAATTCCGCCATCGATGTCACGGCGACCACTCCCAACGAGTCGATGCTGGGTATGTTGCAAGCATCACAGGCCGGAGGAGATAATTTGGTCACTGGTGAAGCTCTCCAGATACTCAATAGTACTGTAAATAGACTGATGGAGGTACGTTAGAATGTTAGAAAAGCGATGATGTTTATTCTAATTGATTTATACTTTGTATTTTAGGTCAAATTTATTTCAAAGATGAATAACAACAAAATGTATTTTGGATAATTTTTATAGGCACTTTTGAATGTAATACATGTTACGTAATTATAATAGTACTATGTAGGGCTATGGTTTTGGACCCTATAGTGTTTTGTAGGAAAATCTAAAGCATGAAGCGATTGGACGTCATGTATGCACAAACTGATTTACTGCTATTTTTCTTCGAATTGGTGAAAGAATCTAGAAAGTGAAATACAAAAAACACATCGAAACCATTAAGCCAACATCTACATTACTGGGTCCTGTTGCACGACGCTCTTGTAACTACAACTATTGTAACGTCAACGCTTTCTATTGTGGAGGGAGCCCAGTTACAACTATTGTAGCACTACAAGAGCGTCGTGCAACGGGCACCAGACCCGTAGGTTAGCCGATTGATGCCGTTTTATGAACAAAATTCTGAGTTGAGTATGGAGTAATTCTCAGAAAGTTTCGTAATGTCGAGACCAGGGCCCGAGATTACAAAACTTTTCTGAGTACGATTTCCTACTCAACTCAGAATTTTGTTCATGAAATGTCATGTGACGTCATAGCCTGAGTATGTTTTTGTGCTCAACTCACATGCTATGAGTCTTGGGCTATGACGTCACATGATGTTTTATGAACAAAATTCTGAGTTGAGTGTGAAATGTAGCTTAGTTACAGGCGTGATTTCCGGGGTGTACAGGTTTTTACAAGCTGAAGCAGGTCAAGGATGTATGAGAAATATCAGTTTAACAACCTGTATGCCCTGGAAATCATGCTGGTAACAAATTTATTCCAAATTAGATCTACACATTTAATTTGGGAATATTCACGCCGAATGTCGCAGTTCTTTTTGAGATCACAACTTTTACCTAGCAAAGCTTACCTTATTCAAGTTATAAACGATACTTATGCATAATTTTCTCTGTCAATTGCATAGATGTCCTTATTAATCTTGTCAGGAATGACAATTTGTTACTCATCCCTGAAACAGTTCAACTTAATAATATAAATAAGAAACATCCAGATTTATTATAGAACTAAAAATCAAACACGATGTAACAACTAACTTAAATGCGTAACATCGTTCTTAAAAACTGTTTCCAACTGAAGCATTCGTAAATGTTTACTAATAATTAGAATAGTGATGAAACATTCATAAACATCACGTGATATCTGATTGGATATCCGCTGTATGGGTGTATTCGTTGTTCATGTCTGAAGAGTAGAGCTTGATCTAGTCATACGATCTTGATTTTACAATGTCCAGAGTCCTTGCGATCCTTGCAAATTATAGATCGCATTGAATGTACACACACACGATACGATGCGACACATTGTTACGACCGATCGACACGTTTGAGTGCACCTTAAATTGTGGCACGAAGGAGTACATCTGATACGAAATGGAAACGAGGTTAGTATCCTATTATTCCACATACATGTACGTGGTGGATATCTACTGTGTATTAACGATACCATAATCAACAGTGTTGCTTATGCCTTTTGTCGAAAAATTATTGGTTAAAAGTAAAAAAACGGATCTACTTTCGCCTGATATCCCCACGGTCAAGGCTTCAAAGAGTATTTTTTAAGCTAAATCATGTTGTGTGATGTAGTTTAAAATAAACATCAAAACATCAAAACTATCTTATAAATCTTACATTCTCAAGATATTTATTTTAACAAATAATGTTTCTTAAAAAAATAAAAAGAAAAAAGAAACACACAAACTCAGTAATTATACGGTATATGTAAAAAAATCTGAACGTTTTCATGCTAAGCAATCATCAGACGAATAATCGTATGTATGTGTGTGTATATATATATATATATATATACATATATACATATACAATTTCGAGAATGCCGATTGGTTAATACATTGTCACGTGACAAAAGTTTACACGAAAATTGTTGCGTTCATACCTGTGTAAATTTCACAAACAGTTTCAACTTCTGTGTATACTTTTGCCGAAACTACTTTCATTGGATTATTCTTTTACGTCATGTCTATACTACAAAGCCAAGTGACGTCACATTGGAATCAGTTACAACGGTGCATCCTTATATTTTACGCTATTTCTTCTAGGTTTTGCCTAGATCTAGTTCATTGCTACAATGTTATGTGCATGTACGTCCTCTAACAACTAACTAGATATAAAGTGATAGCAGTCGCAGCCAGTACAGATTCTAACGTTAATATCATATAACGGTATAAAGATCGCGTCATCATAGGAGAAGTATGTCCATCGACAAATATGCATTCACAAACTCCTACCTTCGTGTTGTTTTAATAATTGTTCCTTCCCGATCATATTTATCAAGAAAATACTCTACACAAGAACGAGTCGACAGTCGGAAGACCCACACTCAAAATGTTCATTTGATTGTATTAATGCGCCACGGTTTATGAAATTAACATTGCCATAAGAAATTAGTTCGTTTGAAATTATAAGAAATGACCGTCATTTTATGGTTGTTCACTGAAGTATGAATGATTTGAAAGTGCTGGTTAAACTCTGGCTCCGATGAATAATGGTAACGGAAACAATTCATGATGACGTCATGAGAACAGTGATGACATCATGTAGCTATAGGATACAATACATGAAACAACAGTTACATACTATTCAATTTAGGATTGTACATATCAATAAAACGGCGTTCTTATATTTTTCTAAGTGTACTGTCGCCGTTATCGATATGGTAAATAGGAAACACTTTGAAATTGCCATGTGCACAGTGATAATTTAGCTGATAATTAAATAATTTGATATATATATATATATAAAAACATAAAGATGTCCAAAATTGGAAATTTAGAGGCCTTTCACCCTGTTTTTTCTCGGGTTCTTCAGTTGATTATGAATAATATATGACGCCATCTATATAAAATAAAATTGAGAACTAAAGTACTAATAATCTGATAACCTAGACCTGCTAGCGCTTTCTGCTGTTATATTGCCTCTTCAGACACACTCTATATACTGATTTGTGTACCCTGCCGTATCGTGGTTTCTTAGCGGGTAATATGGATTCCAGACCCCCTAATATATCTTGTATTACCTGTTAAGGAATTTCGGCCATTTTGCTCTGATAATCGTGCTACATTTGACGACTTTTACACTCGATATCACCAATGTATAGTCAATATAATACTAAATAATACTACGGCAGTCAATAACTGAATAAACAGATTGATTAATGAAGTGTGAGTTGAAGGTAAACTAAAGCTTACCATATTCAAGTTATAAAAACGATAATTATGCAGTTTTCTCGAACATTGCCAACTGTCCTAGACAACTACGTCACAATCACTGTCTACATCATGTCATGAATGGCCACGATTGTTACTCGTATTGAATGACTATTGTGACTATTGTGACTACATACGTCACACGATAAATGTGGTTTTATTTGAAGTTTGAACTAGAATATAACGGTCAAACATCTGAAAATAAAACTAGAGATGCGTTGTCACGACATAACGACACAATCTAATTACATCAGCCGTCATTCCAAAGTTGAACAGATAACTGATGTCGCAGAGGATGAAACGTAATACAAATTATACCAGGGGCCCGTTGCACGACGCTCTTGTAGACTACAACTATTGTACGGTCAACATGTTGTATTGTGGCGGGAGCCCAGTTACAACTATTGTAGCGCTACAAGAGTGTCGTGCAACGGGCCCCTGGAACGGTATTGAAATCAGCTGTACAGCTTGTTTACCAATCCTCATTCTTTGATGAATAAAAAATATTTAAATCAATACAAAGCATGAATGAATATAATTAAACATTTATTATTTTATACAGACAAATACGACCATGCCCCCGAGATTACGAAACTTTTCTGAGTACGATTTCATACTCAACTCAGAATTTTGTTCATAAAACATCATGTTTTTGAGCATATAGCACCTGAGCTGAGCACAAAAATGTACTCAGAAAAGTTTTGTACTCTCGGGGCCTGGTCATTTCACACTTTTCATTGCATCCACTACAAATAATCAAGTAAATAAAAAATTTACTTTAGTGTCACCATTCATATCTTGCTAGGTTAGGCTCAAACACCAGCATAAAACCTAAAGAACTGATGATCCTACACCACATACAGTGATTGGTTTCCTTCCAAATGACCTGTAATCGATAAAAAAATTGTTTTTGTCTTATTAGGTTTCCACAATTTCGTGATGCAAGAGAAAGAAATAATAGGCCTTTCACTCTTTTATTTGGCTTCTTCAGTTTAAAGTGATAACATAATTTATAAAGCAAGTTGATACAAGAATAAATCAAATCGCTAGAATCGACGCATATTTTGGATAATATAAGTTACCAGTGTGATTTCCAGGGTGTACAAGTTTTTACAAACTGAAATATCTCGTATGGCCTGAGACCGAAGTACGAGAAATTTCAGCTTGTACAAACTTGTACACCCCGGAAATCACGCTGGTAACAAATTTATCCAAATTAATCCAAAATCGTAATACAATGTAGTTATACACTTTAAACCCATCGGATTTGTGGATATGCATGCCGAAATGTCTTTTTAACATGCAAGGCTTTTGCAATGACGTCACAATCATCTATGCCTCCTTTTTGAAACACTGTTGGTATGACACCGCTTCAAAAATTAATAAAACAAGAACTAGATAAGAAAAATATAATTTACATTTATTACAGTTAAATTAATAGAAAACACATTTTTGACTATTACTACTAGACTTAAATTCCTAATATAATAATCCCTATAAATAAAATCTCTTATTGTATCCACAATAATTATGAGGGTTTATGGTAGGATCAACATAGTGCTTAGTGAAACGGTCTGGGCGTGCCAGTTGACCATTTCAACGGTTAAAATAATAAAGAAACAAATAGATGAGAAAAATATAATTTACATTTATTACATGATAGAAACAGAAAGGTTTTACTACTATTTAATAGATCTTAATTTATTCTTATAATAATTATCTTATAAAACTATCAATTACGGTTAATCCTACGTAGTCTAATCTATCGATAATAATAATTCCCTAAATAAAGTAAACGAAGCGTTAGTAAAATATAATTAAGCCTGGCTAATAGTATCCTATGGAAATAAAGAATATAAAAACAAACAACTGTCCCCGCACACTCACACTTATAATTTCACCTCTTTTCCTTCTCTCCGGTAGAAGCCTTTTGAGCTAGCTCTGCGTGATGTCGGACGTCATGTAAAGTAGGTGGTTCTTTGTTATGGACCCATTGCCGGATGGAGGGAAGCAGTCCGTTCACCGCCACAGCGACGACGACGGAATCAGGAAGCTGCAGATGTAGTGTAGCTTTCTGGACGCGGGTGACGTAGTCGCTCACACTCTCGTCCTTGCCTTGACTCATTTGCAGGATCCCCACATCAAAGGATTTCGACTTGGTGAATCGGATAGCAAATGCAGCTTGTAGTCGGTCGATGTCCAGGCGGTCCCCGGCCGGTAAGTCATAATACCACACCTTGGCGCCACCCTCCAGGTAGAAGGGAAGCATTTGGCACCGTTTCTCAGCTGTGAGATTAAAAAACTCGCCAAAATTAACAAAGTCTGCCCACCAGGATGTGGCGTTATTCTGTCCAGAAAATGGCGGAAGTTTGATATGTGGCATCGCGGTTGACATCGGGAGTCCCAGTGTTGATGGTGTGGACGGCGTTGATGAGGAGGAGGTAGGAGAGGTCTCAGAGGAGGATGCTGAGTGAGTCGGAGGAAGGAGCACCGGAGAGAGAAGCTCAGACGACGGTTGAAGATTGATCAACAGAGATCTTGGTTCTTGTCCCCTGAGCTTCTGCTTGTAATTATGAGGTGTAGCACCAGTCATCGAAGAAGACGAACCCAAATCCACCAATTATAACGGTTCCCTTATTCGGGTTTGGTTTCCTAGAATTATACCAGTTGGTATTTGGTTTGGGGTGGGGGATGTA
>JAUTBV010151562.1:0-10615 GCA_032361325.1 Lepetodrilus fucensis | reverse complement strand
AACAAAAAGTAACACGACATGCGGGCGTGCAAGGATAAAACGTTACCAGTCCTCGCTGAAAATAACCCGTCGCGGGCATGTGGACGGGCTCTATTTCGAACACTGATATAAGTGATCTATCTATCTATCTATCTATCTATCTATCTATCTATCTATCTATCTATTTATCTATCTATCTACCTATAATATATTACATATATTAGACAAGGAACAAAACGAAAAAGAAGACAACTGAGTCAATGGATACCTGTTACCTTATTAACACCCAACCCTAAGGTTGCGAAACATCTTTGAGTACAATTTCATCATCAACTCAAATTGTGCAATGTGTTGAAAATATGAAATGGTACCAACGACTGGTACATATCTTCTGAGTTGGACGCAGTTCTATGACCAATATTATTGTATACCATTCTTTCAGAGATACCTGACCATCAAGGTTGGTATTTGGGATGTAGACAGTGGTAACAGCTATGACTTTGTGGACACTATTATCGGCACAATTGGATTGACTCCCGGACGCACTCGAGCAACGGCATCAACGGCAAGGATTACCATTAGAAGAAGGACCACGTATGTGTCTATATAGTAGTAATACCTTCCGATGTGTACACCGTGACGAATCTACTAATTCTGTGAAGTGATTTTCGGTATTACCGTATACACTTTTGTAATTCTGAGCTACGTGATAAATACGGCAATGCTGTTTACGAACTGTAATATTGCTTGAAGTGGCCATAGTATCTCTTCATGCAATATTACGTACTACTAGTATTTTATTTTCAACAAACAATTAAGGACATTGGGAGGGAAATTGCGCAAATTGTCTGACAAAAGTATCAGAATGTTGCTCACCATTGTCAGAGGGTAGGTGAGGAAAAATATATGCCCAAAATCTGACAAAAAAATTCACAGTTGTCGGGGAATGATTACATTAGATGTATCGGAAGTTAGTGATCTTTGACTTATACAAAGATAATCTTACCAATTGGATATTACACAAATGAAATCCTTCTTCATCTGTAGAGCATTTTATTTGCCTGAAGAAACGACCACTATTTAGAAATACTTCTATTATTTTATTTACTTGATTCGCTTTGACAAACTGGAGATATTATTGCTTGACCTTGATATTTCGCTCCAGGATGACTATGGACATAACCGCATTCTGCGACCAGAACTACTACAGATCTGACTGTGCTATCTACTGCAAAGCTGACCAGTTTGGACACTATACGTGTGATCCCAACACCGGCGCCATAGTATGCAGAGAAGGTAATGCTTAAGTCACTTCCGGTCAGACGGCTTCATTTATGTACACCAAATACTTTGACAGCTTTTGAAGCTCTGTAGTTTTAATATCTGCCGTGATAAGCAACCCTATGACAATGCATATGTATTATATGCAAAAGACAACGGGTCCCCAACGTAATATACTCAACAAAATTAATTCAGGGTCAGTTAGTAAAGTCAGAGGTAGCTCTTCAAGAACTTGTCGTTATGTCGAGGCAGTGGAAGAAGAATATGGCAATAGCCCCCGAGATTACGAAACCTTCTGAGTACGATTTCATTGTCAAGCTCAAATTGTATATTTATGAACAAACTTTGAGGAGCATGGAATCGTACTAAAACAAAATTTCGCAATTTTGCGGCAAGAACTTTCGCTGATAGAAAGCTACTACACAAAATAGCTGCCGATGCTTAATATATTTTGTTGAGTATATTTAGCTTAATGTGTTTCTTCGTCAGGCTGGGTTGGAGAAACGTGTAACAGCAACGTGGACGAATGTGCGAGCTCACCATGTCAGAATGGTGCCACGTGCATAGACCAGCATCGAGGCTTTACGTGTCTCTGTGCACAGGGCACTGACGGTAACAACAACACTACTACTACTACTACTACTACTACTATTACTACTACTACTACTACTACTACTACTACTACTACTACTACCATAATAATAATAAATAATAATAATAATAATAATAATATAATAATAATAATAATAGATAGATAGAGATAGATAGATATATTTTATTTATAACAATACTACTACTACTACTACTACTACTACTACTACTACTACTACTACTACTACTACTACTACTACTACCATAATAATAATAATAATAATAATAATAATAGATAGATAGAGATAGATAGATAGATAGATAGATTTTATTTCCTCCAAATATATTCGGAGAGTAATAATTCGGAGATAATAATAATAATAATAAATAATTAATAATAATCATAATAATAAATAAAATAATAGTAATGTGCCTATTAATAGTGAAACAAATCAGCGTTCATCACATGTCATATTCAATGTACTGCATATTAAAATGTGTAAACAATCTATCTATCTAGGGGATAATATTGGAGACAATCTAAACTACCTAGGGGATAATATTGTCATACAGCTGTTCCATCCACAGTCGTAACTGCTCTATTAAGCAGTTAATGTACATAATAGTATTAGCTCCATTAATAATGCTATGGGCATTTTAACGCAACTTGAATATTAATGCATTTCTGGTCAGGTCATCAATGCACACAAATGCACGACTGTGAAGTATAGTTTATACAATATGTTCGTTGTTTCACAGGTATCCAATGCGAAAATGTAACAGATGCATGCTTGTACAACCTTCATCGACCTTGTCTGAACGCAGGGCAGTGCATAAATGTTGGCAATACACCCCTGTGCTTATGCATGGGTGGATACACTGGCCGTCGATGCGAAATTGATATCAATGAGTGCGAAAATAACCCATGCGAAAATGGCGGAACCTGCATGGACTTCATCAATGGATACCTTTGCGCATGTCCGGAAGGTTATGCGGGGAAGCAATGTGAAGTATTAACCGATCCATGTAGAAATGATCCTTGCCAGAACAACGGAACTTGCATCAATGTTGAAGGAACTTTCACTTGCGCATGCGCACCGGGATTCAATGGAACTGTATGCGAGATAGAGATAAACCCATGCGATGATCGGCCATGTTTTAACGGCGCCACCTGTATTGGTTCCGGGTTAAGTTTCACCTGTTCTTGTGGAAGAGGATTTGAAGGTCCTACCTGCGGACACGAGATAGATTACTGCACCTCCAATCCCTGTCGTAATAATGGGGTGTGCCAAAAAGCTCCGTTGGGTTACACTTGCCTGTGTCCTGACGGGTGGAAGGGTCGAATTTGTGCGGAAGACGGAGACCAGTGTCTTAGCTTCCCTTGCCACAACATGGGCACGTGCATAGACACTTGGGGAGATTTCCAATGCATTTGTCATTCGGGTTTTACTGGTAAAAGTTGTGACGTCAACGTCGATGACTGCGCGAGCAGACCTTGCATGAACGGTGCAACTTGCTTAGACGTTGTCGACGATTACCGATGCGCATGCGTCAACGGATATACTGGCATTCAGTGTGAAGATAACATCAACGAATGCTGGAACGACCCTTGTCAAAATGGCGGGACATGTACTGACGGCATCTACGGATATGTCTGCGCATGCCCGGAAGGATATAATGGCACGAACTGTCAATTGTCCACGGATATTTGTAGAGGTAATCCATGCCAAAACAACGGCAGCTGCGCAAATGTAATGGAAACAATCAGCTGCAC
Source organism: Lepetodrilus fucensis (assembly GCA_032361325.1). Classification (NCBI taxonomy): domain Eukaryota; kingdom Metazoa; phylum Mollusca; class Gastropoda; order Lepetellida; family Lepetodrilidae; genus Lepetodrilus; species Lepetodrilus fucensis. The sequence continues at coordinate 6,990 of JAUTBV010151562.1, read as the reverse complement.
ATGTCCGCAAGGATTCACTGGGACTTTGTGTGAGACAGAACTAGACGCATGTGAGAGTCGGCCATGTTTGAACGGTGCCGCGTGTTTCGGTTCAAAGTTGAATTTTACTTGTTCTTGTAGTAATGGATTCCATGGACGCACATGTGCAGATAAGGTAGACTACTGCGAAGGCTACAAATGCCTTCACAACGGTACGTGTTCCAATAAACCAGCTGATTCCTGTCGATGCAAAGAGCATTACACTGGCACATTCTGTCAATATGAAGTGGTTACCTGCACGCCCGAATGTCTGAACAACGGAATCTGCATCATTCAAGACGGAAGTGCTACTTGTACATGCACAGGGAGGTTCATAGGTAAGGTAGCGCGCGCGCACACACACACACACACACACACACACGCACACACACATACACACATGGACACTTAATTATGTCAAGGTGATCCCTTTTTCATTTCCTTATTTAAAACCTCGAGACATACATCTTGAAAATGTAAGTGGTTTCGTTTGATATTTACTAGTACCAGGACAGTACCTTAAATGTTATTCATCTTATAGGTAGCATGTATAAATACATGCAATGCAAATTACTATCCCTGCTTAGTATATACCAGGGTATGATTTCTCGAAGCTGTTATATCTTACTACGAGACTATAAAGACTCGTGTAGCTTTATGGTCTCATGGTGGATATATGAGAGCTTCGAGAAACTATACTCAGAAGTTATTTTATCTATCGAAATAGAAAGGATGTCGGTTGCATAATTTCTGTTACAGGTAGCGATTGCTCAACGGAGCTAAAAGCAATGCCATCATCCATTTTCACACCACAGACAGAGTCAACGTCGGAGATAAGGTCAACGTCGCAGGTAACGTCAACGTCGGAGATAACGTCAACAACAGAGATAACGTCAACGACGTTAATTGACAGCACCTCGGAATTCGTTGACGTTCGATCACAATCTCCTGACGTCGCCTCGTTGAGCACGTCGTACAGCGTCATGGAGACGACAGCTACGTCATCTACACCGACGTTACAGGCCACCACGTTAACGTCATCCAGACAAGATTCAGCAGTCATGCCTGTATCTACCAGTTACAGTCTAGAGACCACGCCTGTTCAGTTACATACAACATCGTCGCAGCGCATCCCTACAACTGGACTAGTACCAAAACAACCAATGTGTGAGTGCCCTAGACTACAAATAATAGAAACGTCTTGATAAACTTGATAAACATATACTATAGATCTATAGGGGCATAATAAACCAAATTTGTATCCTGTAGATGTTAACATACTGTAAATATTAAATTGTATTGCCACAACACACATGTTATTTCAAGTACTATCGATAGTATATTTATATTTCAATACTAAACTTCTAAACACACTCGGCGTAGTATCTCCTAAGGAGAAATAAGGTTACTCCTCATCTATGCTCATATGTCAAAGCCTAATATTTTGCATATTTTCTTGCGATTCCATTGCCAGCATTGGCTGTTGGTTAAACTGCCGAAAATTAATATATTGAATTTTAGTAATTCTCATAAGAATGTCTAAACATTTAAAGAATAGATGCTAGCACTATATAAATGGACTATCATTATCATCACCATAATCTATTTCAGCGAGGTGCTTCCCTGTTTACCTAAAGGGCAAACTTGATCCAATGGAACAGAAAAAGCTTGATGACTACTTAACACACATGTTCATCAAATACGGACAAATGTCCGGAAAGGTCCACGTGAAGACTGTGCTAGCATATTTCAAGGACGAACACGGGTAAGTAATAACACAAAGAACTCGAGCATATATTAACATTGGGTCAGGGAGGTAATTATTGAAACGATCTTACGAACGTACGACAGTACACTGGTTACGTTCTTACACTTCCGTAAATATGACATTCTCCACTTATATGTGAGTATTCTGTTTCGCCGATCTCACATAGTATTTCTAAGACAACATTTTTTCCTTTTCAGAGAAAAGATAACTGAAGTTTCTGTCGAGGTCTGGCGAGGCGACGTGTTGGTCGGCGAGGAGGAGCTGTCGGAGATCTGCCGGGAAATACCAACAGACAACTTCCGGAACGCGTTCCCGTTCGAAGTATACTCGGGGTCGCGATTTCCGGTAGCGGTCGCAAACAAGCAGACACACGAGCAGGTTAGAGCCACGGATTATTGTAATAAACTGTAACCGAGAAATAAAACAGGAAATAGGGTTCGGTGTTCAATTCCATTTTGAATCCATCCATTCACGATTTATACCTCTTAAACAGTAGACCTTTATCCACTAAATTAATTAGACTACTGTCTATCGTTTCCAGGTTATAGATATGACGACGCTGACGATGATTGTGATTGGGGTTGCAGTGTTAGTGGTTGTAGTAGCAGTCACGACTTACGGTTGTTACAAGAAACGGATGTAAGTTTACTAACTGTTATTCTTTGTTCACCCACATGTGTACCGTAACATGATAAGAATATTGAGAAAGATACACAAAGAAAATGTCGTACCACCTAGGTACTAGTTCGTGAAGACATCGTAACCATTGCAATACTATCCATATCCCACGTTGGGCGCCATTGTAACAAACCATGCCGATCCTAGGATTGCGAGTCCAACTCTACAGGGACTTAGCCAAAGGGATACTCATGTATCCCCGCTGGCCGAGACCAGTAAAATCATTTTCTATCATGCGGCCTCTTATTAATAGTAGGCCTATGTATTGCAGATGTTCATGAATTGGTGGCCACAGATTATATGTGTTTTAGACACTGGTTGATGGAAAGTGACACTTATTTTCGATGCAGATGTCGAGGGAACAAAGCGCCCACACCAGAGCTGACGTCGGTAGACGACAACTACTGTCACTTCGAGAACCAGCTGTTCATGCAGCCCAATGGCCTAGGACCAGGCCTAGGACCAGGCCTAGGACCAGGCCTAGGTGCAGGCCTAGGGGGAGCTCCAGGAGCAGCCCACGGAGGGATCGTCCTTGGCCAAGTGGACAAGACTTAATTATAAGGCGCGTGCAGACCTAACGCGGTAACAGCAGCGTTTTCCCCGCAAATATCACCTTTTATGAAAATTCACGAACTGACCACACCTAAACAGTGCGGGAAACCTCGCTGCGTTTCACCTTTAGCTGTGGACATTCGTGCATTTTCATAAGAAATTATCTGTGCGGGTAAAACGCAGCGGGAATTGCTCCGGCTCTCGCGTTAGATCTGAACGCACCTTTAGACTGGACGTGGCCAACAAACAACCACAGCCCCCCAAACAAATTAGGAATTCTACGTAGGCCTACGTAGAATTCCTAATTTTTTTGGGGGGCAAACAAAATACTAAAAGGGTGTTTTGGGTGATTGTCTTTGTCTTGTGTGTTGCCTGTTTTAGGACGTGTTCAGTCTCCAGATGTTTGCATTTATCGAAACACGAAATATGTTTCTTATTTAGTTTTCTTTACGTTGTGCGTTGGGTTCGGGCTAGACTACTTAACATGGATGCTCAAACCTAATAAACCAGGACATCCGAGGTGGAAATGTCCTGTTAGGATCATGGAACAGGACAAATACTTGGATGCTCAACAAAATACCAGGGTAACCCTTCACGAAGCACTCTTATCCACTAAGAGACCGATAGCTATAATAGACCGCAAAGAGCGGGATGTGGTATCTTAAGTAGCGGATGAGAGCTTTGTGAAGGATGCTCTCGACACTCGAGATAACACTATACTAGTGTCCTGCCAGGTTCCTGGACACATAACGTGTTTTTTTGCTGTGGACTTTGCACCTGTTTGTCCATGAATCGTAGATTAACTTACTTGGTTTTGTTTTTCAAAGTTCTCGTATACGTATCCCATACGAGAGCATAGCTCTCTGGTAGGAGTGCACGTTGCACGACGCTCTTGTAGTGCTACAATAGTTGTAACTGGGCTCCCGCCACAATAGAAAGTGTTGATGTTACAATAGTTGTAGCCTACAAGAGCGTCGTGCAACGGGCACTAGGCTAGCAAGTCAAGGCAAATTACAAACAAGGCTCGATTGTATGAAAGTGGCATTAACTAATCAAGACTATTAGCTGTTTTTCCTGCACTGACTTTCAATGCTAACGTAATGCTGCATTAGTTAATGGAGGTTTAATGTCAAGTTAATGGAGCATTAGCGTCGCCTACAAGCGGGTCCAGGAGTCTAGAAGACAATTGATACAGAGGACTGACAACAAACCTTCTGGGGTTCCACGATGTTGATGAGAATGACATCAAGGAGCTCCTGTGACACTGCGTCCGCCTCGGCGATGAGTGGCGTCATCATGTCCAACATGAAGTTCTTCACCTTGTTGGAGTGCTTGTCACTGTAATATACAAACTTGTATCATCAGCATTCTTCTTCACCAAGCGGCTTGCCAGACTAGCCACTGTCTCAAGAGTCGTATGATCCGTAGATGGGACAGGGAACCAGTTTCCGCTTGCATCTTTGAACGCTTCCCAGGTGTTTGTTATAGGTTTCCATACGCTTTAACCCTCTCCATGCTGGAGGCAAATGGGGATGCCATAAATAGCAGTGCCTGTGTCTAATTCAGCAGGGAGAGGGTTAAATAAGCCTCATGTGAGCAGCAAAATAACTGTGAAAAGCAGTTCTATGCACCCAAATTCTTTTTTTAAATGGTTTGTGGTTACTGTAGATGGCTTATGATAATAGAGAAGTGTTCAATTTTATTCCAATTGGGAGGTTAAGTAAGTAATTACATTATCTTTTTATATATTTTTTTCAACATGGAACTCTACAACGCATCAGTGAAGTATTCTTTTACATCACAGCACTATGCATCAGAATTATACCACTGGCACAATTGAATGGTAAAGAAATATTGAAAGCAGTCACATATAATGTTCAGTACAATTTCAACTAATAAATTTAAGAGTTTCTGAAATTTGGGGTCTGGTACAAACCTGACAATGGAGAACATGAGCTTGAACAGTGAGCAGAATATCTCTTGGTTGTCGTCCAGCTCAATACAGATATTGAAGGACTTCACCCAAGCCAGATTCTAGAAGAGAAATCAAAATCAGTATACCAGTAATGCAGCATAAAAAATGACAATGATAAATGCATCTTCATTAAATTTGTGAAGATGCTCAAATTAAATCGGAGCATTTATAATAATTATTATGATGTGTTACTGAATTTGTTGAAAATAAGAACATACTATTCCCAGATGAGGTAGAAGTGAGAATGTAACAATATCTTTTGTACGCTCAGACCGAAAAATATCAGAATATAAGTACAAACATGAAGACGAGACATAGGTACAAACAAGAGGAGGAGATACTAATAATGGCTAGTATTCGGACCTCCGGCAGGTAGAAGTAGCGCTTGAAGGAAGGAGCCTCCAACAAGAGGAAGATATAGAGGACGTACAAACATGAAGAAGAGACAGAGGTGCAAACGAGAGGAAGAGACAGTGGTGCAAACAACAGGAAGAGATAGCGGTTCAACAAGAGGAAGATAATAGTGGTTAGTGTTCTCACCTCCAGCAGCAGGGTTCAATTTAGCGACTAATTTGGGAGCCATGGCGACCTAATTTTATTTTAAGTGTTTCTGGCTATGTAACTTTGAGGCCTATGCCAGCAGGTAGAAGTAGCACTTGAAGGAAGGAGCCTCCAACAAGAGGAAGATATAGAGGATGTACAAACATGAAGAAGAGACAGAGGTGCATAACAGGACGAGATAGAGGTTCAACAAAAGGAAGATAATAGTGGCTAGTGTTCTGACCTCCAGCAGGTAGAAGTAGCGCTTGAAGGAAGGAGCCTCCGGGTCCTCCAGGCCTCTTAATTGCTTCACCAGAAACAGGAAGATCTCCTGCAACACACCAACAGAAAAAAATGTAAGAGTTCAAATTCTTAGTAAATGTCTAGGCATATAGCCCATATCTTATCAAAAAGTGTTATTTGTATCGCTATTCAGGCTAATAAGTTTCAATGCTAAATTTCTATCACTACTTTTAGGTCTTGAATCACAAAAATGGCAGGGATCAAAATTAACATTAGCCCGCTAGCCTGTGCCATTTCTCCCAATGCTAAAGGTATCCTAAGGGCTAGTAGAAATTCATAACATTTGATATTTCTATCACTATTCAGGCTAGTAAATTTAACAGTTACTTTCTATCGCTGAAATGCTGCATCACAAAAGATTTTCCGGAACACAGTGAGTGAATATAGTGTAACGTCGCTGCGGGAATCTTTCACCCATTTGCGACGATCCGGAACACAGTACTTCTCGTGAACCTCATGCTTCCACAATGCACCTACCTTGAGGTGGTCCTGATCCTTGTACGGGGCCTCTGGAGCAAATATTCTGAAGATGTCCGCGATGCAGCAGGCCACGAGGAGCCGGACATCTTTGTTCTGATGGTCCAGGTAGAAGTCTGAGGCTAGCATCACAGCCAGACCAGCGTACTGGTCATTGTCGTCTTGACCCATGTCCTGGAACGCTCGGGCCAGCAGCTGGAGGTCAACACACAAACACAAGAATTAGAAGAAATTATTTATTTATTATTATTTATTTTTTAATTGAGGTTTAGAGTCGCTAAATCTAAATTCTTTGACTTGCAGTTTAACCTTCTCCATGCTGAATAACATCAAGTATTCTATTTCTGCATGTGATCGGGCAACTTAAAGTCGCCTTCAGCAGGGAGAGGGAATAATAAACTCACTCCATACTGTAGGAAACTATAGATGCCATAAAGCGCAGTGTCTGTCTAATCCAGCAGGGAGAGAGTTAATAAGTAATCAACAATAACAAAGTCAGCACATTGGGAACGGAGCAGGGATGGTATTCAGAGATCTGTTCAGGGGTGCACAAATATCACATACAGTTCACACCTTGCCCTACTGCAGAGCTCTAGATAAGATTTTAGTGAATTGGGTACAGTACGCACTGCATTCACTCTAATTGGGTATCCAAATAAATAATACCCATTAACTTCAC
>JAUTBV010151551.1:0-10615 GCA_032361325.1 Lepetodrilus fucensis | reverse complement strand
TATTGGTGTCGCATTTACGTCTAAAATCTAGAGGTCGCATTAAATTAGTGACGCATTCATTTCATGATTTACAGTATATATAATGTGCCAAATCCATACATACTGCTTGCTCATGGCGCTATAATGTGGGAATAAATATATATAATTATTTACAGATGTAAGACAGTATGAAAACACTAGACTAATTTAAACATTGTAACAGATATTATTGATATGGGTTTTTAGTAGAGTGTATTTTTTTTCACAAATTGGAGATCGCATGGTGAAAACAAAAGTATTTCTCTTTCTTATAAAGTGTGGTCAGCAGGGATGTATACTTTATAAATACCTTCGAGAAATATTAGGCCCACTTGATAGTCATTTTTACTTTGACCTTGACCTCTAGGAGCTGGAGGAGGAAGTGAACCTGCACTACGACGACCTGATTGGGAAGAAGTCACATGTTCAGCTCTTATCCAATCAGCTGCAGCGACTGCTCATGTGCTTCGACGTATACCTAGAGACAGAGTCACATGACGTGTCCTCCCCAGTCGAGATCCCCCGGGAGAAGGTGTTCCTCAGAACTGCAAGGTCAGTCTAACAAGGTCACGGTCAAGGTCACCAAAATATTTTTCTATAAAGCCTACTTTTGTACACTGGCAAGCTTTTTAAAAGTTTTTCGTCTCTCAATTTTTTTTTTTAATTTAAGGATTTACTGGAATATTTGTTTGCGTTCATCGAGGTATGAACGTAAAAACCGATGTGCAAACTTTTGTTTTTACGTTCATACCTTGATGAACGCAAACAATATTCCAGTCAATCCTTATAAATAAATAACATAACAAATTTGTGGGGAATTATTTGATTCAATAGTCTGACATAATGCATCAATGATTTTAGTCTACATTTTAGAAGCGGCGCATTAATATTTTGCCGACGTCAAGTATAGATGACATCATATATAACGTGACGTCACAATGCCACCTAGGAAATTTTCGTTCATTGAAGTATGAATGCAATGTTTTGGGGTCATGTGGACCAATCAGATTGCCAGATTCACATGATATTTATTTATTAAGACATGGTAATACGTTCAGTGTTGTTCATCATTTCCTAGCGAGCAGTTTTTGTATTTTGTATTGTATTTTGTATTTCTTAGCGAGCATGATTTTTGTATTTCTTAATGAACAAGCTCGATTTTTTTTATTAGGTTAAACGTCATTGAACATGTTACTCGTCCTGAGCAGAGTTTACTTGACTTATCTATGTGTATGGCTCGACTTCAGTTTGTGTACTTGTTTACTATTTGCAGGGGTCCAAACAGGAAGAAGCCGTATCGGTACATGGCAGATCTTGGCATCTTTATTCAACGTTAGAACCACAGAAAATTACCTGTGCCCGTGCAGCATTTTTGTAAAAACTTTAATAAACGAGAGAAAAAGTTTAATACTGTATGTTGATTTTTATGTACACAGTTGCACTGATAAATGTGATAAATTTATGTTAGTTATATCTAAAATATATTCAATAAAATAATCCTCGATAATCAGGCCTCAAAGTTACAATTTGTTCCTGCATAGCCAGAAATACTTAAAATAAGTGAAATATTGGTAGCCAATGGCTTCCAAATTAGTCGCTAAATTGAGCCCTGATAATGTCTATGAAGTATCTATACTTCATTGATGATTATAAAGGATCTATATTTCATTGATGCCTGCGAAGTATCTACAATTCTTTAATGTTACTGCATACAAAGTATCTATACTTCCTTCATGTTAATAATAATAATGTGAACATGATTTTTATTGCACCAAATCCACACTCTAAAGCATACTCATATAGGACTTTCAAAAAAGTGCCGTTTCCTAGTAAATCCCGGCAATACGGTGCCAACAGTGTTAAATCAACTTTAATATTTAGAAAATGTGCGTATCAGAGCTCGCTAATTATTGTTGAATAAAAAGCAAGACATTATCAGACATTAAATCTCTGTATTCTTCTCTAGCGAAAGACGCTCAAATACTTGGTAGTATGCGAACAAGCAAGACAGCCAGTTGCCTACTAAACAAGACTAGAGTCTAGTGTTAGACTTCCAAGAGAAAGAGGTATTCAAGGGAAGTAACTTGTGCGCAACTTGACTTTTCGGAAACTCCCAATACCGCTACATTATTACCTCCTGTCGATGGAATCTGCTCTCATTTTCCTTCTCAACTCCCTCTGGAGTATACAACCCAAGCTGCATTTCAAGACGCTAAGTTTATCATTCCCATATCCTTCCGGGTACCCATTCTCTGCTGGATGATTGAGGCACTTCGATCTATCCCACTTGCCTAAGGTCTGTCTATCAGTCTGTGTTTCAATCTAAGGTCTGTATCAGTTTGTGTTTCAATCTAAGGTCTGTATCAGTCTGTGTTTCAATCTAAGGTCTGTATCAGTTTGTGTTTCAATGCAGGGCAGGAACGAATCCTAGATACGATCAGGATGTCGGTCACCCATCCACGAACCAGCCGAGCCCCAACGTGCTTCACTTGCACCTTGGCGGTCAGCAATGCAATGTATGGAATCATGTGCCACCATAACGTTACTGACTGCGACATCTTAATAACAAAACAACAGAAACACAAATACAGATTGTAAATAAATATATTTATTGGTGTTTAAAACAAAACAGATCACATGTTGGACAGAATGATGTTGAAGATATCTACGGAAGTGAACACATTAATGTTTAATTTGTGTAACAGAAGAAAATATAAAATGTAAGAATATATATGATAATTTGGGGTGAAACTGGTGACGTGTCACAACCATGAGGCAGCTGTGGTACTGGACCTGTCTAGTACTGGTCGTCTAACACTCAAACATTACACGTTTAATTAAGGCCATAGTTATTTGATTCCCTGCTTTATTGATTTTTCTGTGCTAATTTTAATAGTAGAAAATATAAATAAAAAATAATGTAATATGTTGGCCAGTTAGTAGTGAGTGAGTGAATATGGAGTTTAACGTCGCTGCGGGAATCTTTCACCCATTTGCGACGAGCCAGTTAGTAGAATTCAAAATACAAAATAACATAATAATAAGGTGGTTGGAATCGTCGGTTGACAAACAATAATTGATCAACATAATTGTCAATAATTGTTAATAACACCAGTATACATAAATTGTTCAGATTTGAATGCAAAGTATTTTCAAAGTATTACTTGTCAATATAACAGTAATTGTTGTAAATTAGACTTTCATTATATACATATTTACCAGTAACAAATCACATTTACTATCACTTTGTGTCAGCCATTGTCTGTCAGTCATTGTTCATATTCAATGATGGTTTATGTGGCTTGTTCCTTCACCAATTATTATTATTATTTTGTAAAAACAAGTACAATGCTGGTGGAATGTAACAAAAAAATGTTTTATTTGTTTTCAAAGTGGATAAGATATAACACATTATTTTTAATTATATTTATTTTTTCAATATGGAAAAATATCAGGTTGGTCGATCCATAAACCGGGGAATCGAATAACTATGATATAATTAATTCCAAAAATAAAATAGCACATGCCCCAACCCGTGACATTTGGTGAGGACGCTGTACAAAATGTAAATGCTTGTGAAATTAAAGCCTGTAATAAATACATGATGTACATTATTCACCAGGATATTGGCCTTAACGTTATGAGTAACTTATGTTACATGGAAAATTCCTCATAACTATTGGCATCATCGTCATGGATCGCTGTTAAACAGGAAGTCATACATATATTTGTAAAAAGAAAATTAAATTTTCTTTAATCTTATATATAACATTTTGAACACCTTATTTATTTCGAGTTTATCATGCCTTCATTTATGAATCAACATAATGATGTAGGTGGACTTCCATGCTGCTTTCATCAGTTCAGTTTGTTATTCACGAATGTCAAATTATCTAAACAATGTATTACATTGCCACAATACATGTAATATGAAAACCAGCATCACTTTAAAAGACGTACAGGCTATTGATATTACATGTATATCATTATGGTACACATATCTTCTCTACAAGGTATCATTTTCCATTTAATTTCCTGTTGTTTTGAACATGTAATCATTGAGAGATTTATTAATAACTTTTAAAATAGGATGAATATGATACAATATCTGAATCTCGTAAAAACAAAAATGAGGAATTATTATCAACAAGTTTTTACACATATGGTAACAATGAGCATTTAACAACACAACAGAAGGTAAATAATTTGAATCTATGTTCACATATATAATATATTTCAACAGAAATGCATATTTTAATGTTTGAATGACCTGAAATAAAATATATATTGGACACTTTTACAACAAATCAATTATCATAATAATAATAATAATAATCCAGTGAATTTCATCACAAAGGTCACCTGGACTTGCATAGTGACCTTTCTGTGACCTTTTGACACAACATGTTTTTGAAACTGAGCTGTCTGAGCTGTCAATCTCCCAGTTAGTGGCAGTACCTGCCAGCCAATCAGAACACAGCTAAACTAAAAGTTGGGTGTGACCCAACTTTTTACCCATACAATCTATTTATAGTCCTACACTGAGAACTTACGCCCTATTTGTTTTGTCACTTTTGTCATTTGGAATACATTCGGAATGCATTCCAAGTTCAATCTGTACCAAAGTTAGCATTCAGAATATTCTGAATGATTCAATTCATTCAATTTTTTTTGTCATCATCCCACGTTATCATCTCGTGATAGCTTTGGACCACAATTAATATCCTTCTTTGTGTCCATCACCATTCACTTTTATTGTATTTGTTTTGAAAACGTAATGTGCATGCACGTCCATTCCAGAATGTTATTATTGAACATGATCCATGTGCAAAACGAACAGCAGCCAATTTTGAAAACAGGGACTTTCTGCCATTCCTGCAGAGCTAGTTATCATTAGGGGTGCGTTCAAAGACACAAACGGCTTGCAAACTAGCCACCGTTTCAGAAGTCGCATGAACCATAGATGGGACATGGAGTGAGTGAATATGGAGTTTAACGTCTTTCACCCATTTGCGACGAGATGGGACATGGAACCAGTTTAGCTAAGCGGCTTACTCAGACCTTGTGTCTTTGAACGCGCCCCAGATTCATTTGGAAAACAAATTCAGCTCTTCCAATAATCATGAAATTTGGACATGCCTTAGGTTCATCAGTGCTCATTATTACGACTAACTTGCATTAAAAAAAATATCCAAATATTTGTCTGCAGTATGATGTAGGTATAGTGAATATAATTCCTGAAATATTGTATAACAGGCAGTGGATGAATGAATATATATATATATTATATATGTGCCCATTTAGAAGTCTGATCCAACACATTAACTCCCTCCATGCTGTAGGCAACTGGTGATGCCCTAATGCTACTATTCCACACAGACCACGATTCCCACGAATCGCTACAAATTGATAAATTTTAGGATTCATAGTTGAATCGTAATCAGTTTGTGAAGTTCTTAACTAATTCGTATTTATTCGTAGTCAGTTTTTGCAATTCTTGAGCGATCGTGAATTCGTGGTAAAAGTTTTGAGCTGTTCAAAGTTTTGGCCACGAACTCCCGATTCCAAAACATTGTAGTTAATTCGTAACAAATTCGTAGTGCATTCTTAGGCATCATAATCGATTCGTAGGCAATCATAGGTATTCTTAACTGTTATATACGCATACACATACGAACTGTCAAGAATAGTCATGAATTCAATTTTAATCTTCTCCCCTCAGCTCCTGCATCAGTCTGTTGTATAGTGACCATGTTCTAGCGTCAGGAATTTAACAATTCGTAGCGATTCGTGGGATTCGTGGTCTGTTTGGAATAGAGGCATTGTGCAAAATTCCACGAATACTCACGAATCCTAAATTTAACAATTCGTAGTGATTCGTGGAATTCATGGTCTGTGGAGGCATAAAGAGCAGTAAATGTGCCTAAACTAGCAGGGAGAGGGTTAAGCTCCAGCATAACAATACATGTACTAACAAATGCAGTTAGAATGGTCAGTTTGTACACGATGAGACAAATTATCACATTAGATCACAAGGATACAAAGTTAATATTTAACATAATTAGTACATTGCTGCAGTATCTGTAATCCAATACACAGTAGTAATAGCACTTTCGTTACAATATAAATTCTGATATGGCGTAAATACATAAACAAATTTACAAATGCTGCCATTGCCTTTTATAGTTAATAAATATAACTACATTATATACATAATTAACCATGGATATATATTTTAACTATGTTTAAATAAAGCAGAAGCAGGTCTCCCCTGTAATCATTAACTAATATTTTGCGTACTAAACTTGCTATTTTGACAATGAATGTATATTTCTCAACGTAGAAGTCGATATGATGGAAACATTGCGTATTATCCTAAAAGTCGACAAAAAAGTGACTGTGCTTGTAGTTAATTTTCACCCTCTCTAGCTATAGTTAATCACGGGACAATCGGAAATTCTGTTCATAAAAATAAATACAGTGTATTTGAAAATAAAAAGAAAATAAAACATTTATAATACCGGTATGAATTTATGAAAGTATGTGTATTTTATTTTATTTAGAATTTTAAAGCATTTTTAATAAACGTAAATTCTTATTCCTGTGATTCAATGCAAATTAAGGTACATTCCGGTTGTATGTGTTACTGCACCGTCCCAAAATGTGTGAATCCAAAATTTAACTCCAATTTGTGTGAAGCAAGAAAAAGTATGAAATAAACATAAAAAAAAAGATATTATAACCCATACATGTAAATATGCTCTAGATCATGTACAATGATCAATATGATCCTTGTAAATTTGCATGAAGTTATATATGTTCACAACACAAACTTGTCACAGAATAATTGTGCGTGAAACAGTAAATAAACTTTAAAATGTTATCAGTTTCTTATCTCTGGTTTATGGAATAATTGATTTAAATCAAACCTTACATATGGTTACACAGGCTTCAAAGTTACAATTTTTTCCGAGGAGACATTTGGCTCCTGCATAGCCTGAAACACTTAAAATAAGTTAAATATTGGTTGCCAAATGCAAAATTAGGTCGCCATGGCTCCCAAATTAGTCGCTAAAATGAGCCATGCGGTAGGACCATTGGTTGAGTTGTTTAAACACTCCAAACTAGTAAAGTCCATATTAAATTAATAAATACATACCCCTGTACATTGAATTTGATTCAATTAAAACATATATCTTGAACCATCACCAATTCATCAACATAAAACAAAATGACAGTCTAATACTACAAAACAGCAAACGTTTGATTATAATAATCCTAATTCTACTTCATTCCTGATAGTGAGGTTGACAAAATTATACTCAAAGATTGCTTTATGTGAGGAACATGAAGAGTAATAACTTTTTAAGCCAATGGAATACACAACCTGGAAACCAACAGAACTTTATGAAATATTGGCAGATATAAGGCCATTGTTATTTGATTCCCTGGTTTACAGATTATTAATTGTAAAAATAAAATTGGCTTTGACTTTGTGTCAGCCGTCTATGTTCATGTCCAATGATGCCAGGTTTATACAAACTTTCTCTTCACCATTTATTATTATAATTTTCTAAAAACTATTAATACTAATATAATAAAAATAATTATTTGTATTTTACAAAGTGGGAACAAAATTGGGTAGGTGGATCTGTAAACCAGTGAATCAAATAGTAATGGACTTAGTGCATAGACTTGTATAGATCTCTATGGAACAGATTAATTACAGTTGAAATAAACTGGAATTCATAATATCTCAATATAAACTCATGTGACAAATGGCATCTCACGGTATTGGTACATGATGAATGAAAGCAAATTCCACATTATCTGTGTTGTTGTACAATTTATCTTAATTAATTTCAATAACCTTATAAGATTAGCGATTGCCAACCCTTTCCATGTCGTAAATATGATGTATCGATCAGTAGTAATAAATAGAATAATAATACCCAAATATTAATATGCATATTTTCAGTCGAAAATACTCTAAATCCTTGAATAGATGCCCAAGTTTCTAATAATTTTGGGACACTATCAGACCTGACTTCTATTCAAAATTTTGCAGTATGTTTTTCGTACTTTTATCATTTTACATATTGTATGATAAACTTTTTAAATTGTGAATTCTACCAGAAAAAAAATAATGAAAATTTCATTTCATAAGTGTTCATACTGGCTTCTTTCAAGGCAGATTTCTATTCAAGGCAGGCTTCTATTCAAGGCAGATTTCTATTCAAGGCAGGCTTCTATTCAAAGCAGGCTTCTATTCAAGGCAGGCTTCTGTTCAACGCAGGCTTCTATTCAAGGATTTACGGTAGTTCATGAAATTTTCATTTTGCACAAAACAAAAGCTGCCAATTAAAGTATTGCCATATGTCCATCGAGTGAAAACTTGACGTGAAACAGTGATGCGACAAGTACTTTTCATGTTCATTAAAACCATCTTAATTATGTAAACTGGATCGCTTGTATATTTTAATTAAACTAGCTACAATTATAAGTATATTGTACCAATAGTTGACAGTTGTAATTCAAGGCCCGCTAGATCTGAGTATATACCTGTAAGTGGTTTGTGGAATGATGGGGGTGGTACAAGAAAGTAATACATAAAATAAATAATTAATGAAACGTCAATACTCAGCTTCTGCAATTTCTAAAACACTCTGCAAGTTGTTGATAATATACCAATGAAAAGTGGATTCTAAATTAAGAAATATTGATAGGAGTGAACACCATAATTACTGTAATAATTCAAACAGGAAAACAAATTAATTTATAGCTGTTCAAATTATTTGAAAAATACGAAGGTTGAAAATGATCGGTCTTCATTTAATTAAAGACAACCAAATTAAATTTCTTTAAAATATGGTTAATAAATGAAGGATTTAACAAACAAACAATTTCTTTTTTTAAATTTTGGAAAGAAATAGTGTCCGAATAATAAGAAAATTACAATTTGTACAAATTGGTCATGTTTGTATTTTTATGGTCGGAAACAACTATTCTTGCCGATTAATTTAGGTGTTCGAACTATTAGATGGTTCAAATTATTAGGGTAATTATGGTATTACATTATGAAGCTATAATACATCAAACAGCAGCAACTACCAAGTCAAAGTTTCCGCCAATCTTCTGTGCACTTTGGGCCTAATGGGGGCTAGTCCTGATTCCAATCATGGATTAACCTTCCTCATGCTAGTGGTGATCACAGGTGCCCCATAGAACAAGGGAATTAATTAACCCTCACAGGACCTACTCCTTGACGTCCAGTTTGACAATGAGGGCTTTGAGGGCAATGTTGTTCTCATCCAGTATCACTGTGTACTGCTTCATGTCTGCAATAACCTGGAGCAACCAAATATTTGATATGAATATAAGGAACGTTCCGCTATTTATCTTGTCTTTGATGCTTCACTGTTCTAAGAAGGAATGAGAGCAAACATTAGAGTTATGTCCCCTTTAATGTTACCGCTGTGTATTATATTTTTAAGTCGAACCATTGAGTTATGTCCCCTTGCATTGATACAATGAAGCAAATAACAATACCATCATATTCAGGTTGTCTATCAGCTGTCTATAGGGGTTTGCTGTGGATATTTGTCTACCACACAGTGGTGAAAAGGTTTTTGGAAGTCCAAACATGATTTTATGTATGTCAAGTGAATGTATTTTGCAGTTGTAGCTAAGAACTAGTACAAAACAACCATAAATATCTGTGATATTATGCATTTAAAGTGTGGAAGCGGACATGTTTCACCAATTGATTTTGACAAGATAGGCACCACTTCATTACAACAAGCGATCACTAAGACGTACCTTGACTAACACTTTCTTTTTGTCCATGGGTTTGACAACCTCTCCTACGTATGATCCCTGCTCTTGTAGTAGCTGTAGTTCTTCTCGGAGCATCCTCACTGACGAAAACAACACAGGAGAGAAACATGAATGCCACTCCAAATAATAATAATGATAATAGCATATATTTAAACTTTCCAAATCTATGCTCGAAAGCTTGTTTATAGCTACATGAATAGATCGATGTGCACTCATTTCACCTTCTCAACTCCCTGGGGAGTATACAACCCAAGCTGCCAGGTTAAGGTGCCAGAAGATTTTACATTCACCAATTTTACATCTCATCTAGCTTATTGACAAGTAAATTATCATCATCAGAGTTATCCATGACAGGTTACTGTTAACTACATCTACGATAGAAATTAGTAAGGAATGTGGAATGCATCATACCCTCAAAATGGCAATAACAGAATATGCCATGATTTTGCTCAGAAAATCTTTCACCCCTTTGTGAATACATACCTTTAGCATTCAATTCATTTCGCTGAGCTTCAAGACGCCTCAAATTCTGTGTCTTTTCAGTTACAACAAGCTGAAAGACATAACAAAATATAGGCTTGTCATTATGTTATCAGAATGCCATGGAACAATTAACCACTTCATCCAGTGCTCGAAATAGAGCCTGTCCGCAAGCCTATGACGGGTTATTTTCAGCGAGGACCGGTAACATTTTATCCTTGCACGCCCACATGTCGTGTTACTTTTTGTTTGTTTTTCAAGATGTATATCATCGATCACT
>JAUTBV010151540.1:0-10616 GCA_032361325.1 Lepetodrilus fucensis | reverse complement strand
TATTGCCCAATTGATTAAGCATATCTCTCGCACTTAGATGAGCCTTAAATATTGGGCCAGCAAAATTTAGTGGCCTATTATAGTCCGATGGGTCTTTTAGTTTAATTTCATCCTTCATACACCCAAATAGTAGTGCTAAAATTACTACTGAAATGGTTATACTTTTAAATTTTATATTTTCCATAATTTTAAATATTAAAGATAGTATAAATGCTATCTGTATGGTATTTTATATCTGCCAAAAGGCTGGTTTTTATAATTTATTCATTATAATAACAATAAGTATAGAATTTAAAATCTCTTAACCCTATTATTGTATCATGTTTATTTATTACAGAATTTTAACTTCAACACGTCTGTTTTTTGCTCTTCCCTCTTTTGTATCGTTTGGTGCAATTGGTTGGTCAAAACCATAACCTTCATACTCAACTCGATCCTCCTCAACACCACGCGAAATAATATAATTACGCACTGTTAGTGCACGTGCTTTTGAAATACGCTTGTTTATTGATGCAGAACCTACATTATCGGTATGTCCCGATATTTCAATTCGTATTTCATCATTCTTTATAAGGAAAATTGCCAACTTATTAAGTGATTCAAACGAACCAGACTTTAGTGTTGCTTTACCACTATTAAAGAGTATATTATCTACAACAAACTTAATTCCAGCCTCAATTTGCTTCAAATTAAAGTCTTTTGAAGTAAATATTTCACCTTCAGGAAACTGATATATCTCGCTGTAGTAGAAGAAACTATTAGCTTCAAGCTCAATCATAAACGGACCTTGTTCGTCAAGAGTTATTGAATATTTACCCATAATGCTATCTGATGCCACAATTGCAAATGGTTCATCTTGACCAGGGTGGTAAAACAAAAGTGCTGCATAAATAGGATTTACACCCTCTTCGTCTAAAACTCTACCCGCTAAAGTGTAATCAATTTTGCTTCGCTTAAGAGTAATATCTTTTGAAATAACATTATCAATCTCGTTTACAGTACTTACAGGCTCATCAATTGAAAAATAATCTTTTGCATCAATCTGAATTATCATATCAAACTTATCGGCAAAAGTAATAGTATATTTACCTGTTGAATCAACTGATACTGCTCTTCCTACAATTGAATCAGGATTAGCAGCCAACTTAAATGTTAGGCTTGCTTGTAGAGGAGTACCTTTGTCAACATCGGTAACTCTACCAACTAATGTAAATGGATGCAATAAAGCTTCGGTAGTAAAATCTTGAACTACTGTAGCATATTTTTCAGTTGTTGTATTAACTTGTTCTGTAACCGACTTATAACCTTCGTAATCAACCTGAATAAAATAATCGCCAACATCTTCAAAATTTACCATATAAATACCCGACAGAGTATCTACGTTAGTTGATATAAAAAGCTCTTGTGTTTTATTATCGTATATATTTATAGAGGCTGGTAATGCTTCACCCGATTCAATATCGGTAACGGTACCTATCAATTTGTATGGTATACGTGGGTCAACCTTAACTTTATAGATATCTAATCCTCCATAACTATCAGCTCTAACTGTTGACAGTAGTGATATCATACTATCTTTTGTTGGGCGATAAAAGACCTCGTCGGCAGTTGTGTTAATAGGGTATCCTAAATTTACAGGCTTACTCCATGTTCCACGAGTGTCTTTTTCTGTTTTATAAACATCAAAACCACCCATTCCTTTTCTACCTTTTGATGAGAAATATAGGGTATTACCATCAGGGGTTACATACACTCCCTCCTCATCAAATGGAGTGTTTATTACATCACCCATATTGGTAGGTTTATTATAAGTTTGCTTTTTTTTATGTGTAGCTACCCAAATATCTTTTCCTCCCGACCCTCCACGCCTATCGGTTACATAATATAATGTACCATCATCAGCAATGGTTAATGATGTCTCTTTATATGCCAAATGGTTAATACCACCCTTTAACATCTTCTTCTTTCTCCACTTTCCATCTTCGTATATTGCTGAAAACAGGCGGCCATTATGAGCCTTACCACTATAGTAGTAAATTCTATTCTCATACCTATCAAACCACGACACACTAGTATTAACCCTTGATGTAAGTTTAGGAATATCATCTACCCATTCTGCTGGAACATCAATGCCATTATTATTAGCTTGCATAATCTGTTCGTTAAACTTAAACCTAGACACTCTTTTACTTGGCTCGTTAACCGGACGTTTTGATGTGAAATACAATGTAGAGTCGTTATGCGACAATACCGCACCGTAATCATCGTAATATGAGTTTACTACAGGACCAAGGTTTATTACAAATACCGATAGTGAATCTTGTAAAAGCTCTTTACCCATATCGCACTCCGACATTAATTGATTATGCAGCTTTTGAGCATCGTGTAGTTGCCACTGTTTTAGCCCATCTAAATATTTATTATAAGCCTCTTTAGCCTCATCAAACATTAAATTATATTGATATGAACGACCTAAGGCTATGTAGTATAATTTTGAAACCTCGGGTGAACTCTCTAAAAAGTACTTTAAAGATGCTTTTTTATCAGTTGTCCATACATAGCAGATACCAATTTTATAATTTAGTACTGGTGACGATTGATTATACTCATATACTTTAAGGTAGTATTTTAAAGCCTCGTCGAACGTACCTCTACCTTTTTTGTAAAATCTCTCAGCAGTTTTAAAATTTCTTTTTGCTGACTCAATGCCAACTTCCGAATTAAAAAGAGCCTTTTTATCAACTTTCGGATTCTCTTGAGAATAGCCCGAAAACACTAGTAAAATACTCAAAACAATTAATAAGTAAAATCTATTCATGTATTTGTAATTTATTTAATTGGTATATGATATTCTCAAAAATGCTATTATCCATTTAATCTATCTGTAACCAAGTTTTTCAACATGAAAATGTACACACTAAAATAGCACAAAAAACAATTTTTGCTGAATATTATTATTTTAGTTTAGTCTTGATTTATAGAAACTTCCCCATTTTAACCTTGCAAGTTTACATAAAAATAAATTTATTTAAAACAATATCTTAATAAATAGATAAATTTATTTGATAAAAGCTACTGTTTTAGTGTATGTGCTACAAATTTTAATAAAATGTTAAAATTTTGTTAAAATTTTGTCTCATTATTTCGAATTATAGTTATTTTCGTCCAGTAAAAATTTAGAGAAAAAACAATTTTCAATTACAGTTACGTAGATATTACTATCTAATTTTATTTATTATGGATTATAGTTTTCTTGATTTCTTGACCTTGATTGGTGCTTTAGGATTATTCCTTTACGGAATGAAGTTGATGAGTGAAGCACTGCAAAAGGTAGCAGGTAGTAAACTTCGCAACATACTTGCCGCAATGACATCTAATAGAGTAAAAGGTGTTTTAACAGGTATTTTAATTACTGCTATCATTCAATCGTCGAGTGCTACAACAGTTATGATAGTAAGTTTTGTTAATGCAGGCTTGCTAACATTAACCGAATCGGTTGGAATAATAATGGGTGCAAATGTTGGTACTACGGTTACAGCTTGGCTAATTTCCCTTTTAGGATTTAAAGTTAAAATGAGCGTGCTAGCATATCCAATTATTGGTATTGGCTTTCCATTTATATTCTCTAAAAAAACCAAGCATCAATCATGGGGGCAAGTGCTTGTGGGTTTTGCTCTGCTATTTATTGGTTTAGAGAGTTTGAAGAGTAGTGTGCCTGATATTGGTAATAACCCCGCAGTTTTATCATTTATCACAAACTTTACAGGTTTAGGTATAGGCTCACATCTAATATTTTTATTAATTGGAACTTTATTAACTGTAATAATTCAATCATCGAGTGCTACTATGGCATTAACATTGGTTATGACATTTAATGGATGGATAAGTTTTGAAGCTGCTGCTGCAATGGTTTTGGGTGAGAATATTGGAACTACTATTACTGCAAATATGGCAGCAATGGTTGCTAATGCAACGGCAAAACGAGCTGCATGTATTCATTTTCTGTTTAATGTTATAGGTGTAATATGGGTTCTTTCTATTCTTCCTTTCTTTTTAAAAGGTATCGATTCTATTACTATATATATGACAGGCAAATCAGCCTTTGTCGATACTGCATCTATTCCAATATCACTATCTTTTTTCCACACATTTTTTAATATCCTAAATGTGATATTTCAAATATCATTTGTTAAATATTTAGTAATATTAGCTGAAAAGCTAATCCCTATTAAAGAAGATGAACAAGAGTTTAATCTTAAATATATTAAATTCGGAATGCTTAGTACAAGTGAACTGTCGTTACTCCAAGCTAAAAATGAGATAGTTGTATATGCCGAACAGACAAAAAAACTGTTTAATCGATTAATTCCGATGCTTGATGAAAAGAGCGATAGAAAATTCAATAAAATGTTTGATAAGGTTGATACTGGGGAAGATAAAAGTGACGAAATGGAAGTTGCTATTGCAACCTATCTAACTAAAGTTACTGAGGGTCAGTTAAGTAAAAGTTCATCACGCAGAATTAGTTCGATGCTTAGGATTATTGACGAGATTGAAAGCATGGGCGATTCGGCGCTAAATATTGCTAGGGCTATTAGTCGTTCACGCGACTTAAAAGAACATCTGTCTCCTGAAATGAGAGATAAACTTATTGTAATGTTTGACATGGTAAATGAGGCTTTTGAAATTATGATAGATAATTTAAATGAGCACCATTACGATGTTAGTGTAATATCGGCAAAATTAATTGAACGTAAAATTAATGACTATCGAAGTAAATTACGTAAAGAGCATGTTAAAGATATTGAAGAGGATAAGTATTGCTATAAAATAGGTACTTTATACAAAGATATATTCTCAGAGTCAGAAAAATTTGGCGATTATATTTATGATGTAACACTATCAATAGTTGATTCGGCCGATTAGTATTTGTCCTTGCAACTAATCAAGTAATTTAACTATGTAGCGGCAAGTACATCATATTGTTATGAGCTTTTATTAGTGCATTTTTAACCCAACTTGTAAATCCTATCAATATTACTAAAAAAAGTTTTTTCACAATCCTCTAATATTCAAGGCAATACTATTAGGGCGAAATTTTGTTGAAAATTTATAACCCTGATAATCAGACTAATATGATTTTGAGGGTCGTTTGTGGTGACCCAAAGACTTGTTTGTTGTTTATATTATTTGTATATTTGCAAAATGTTTATACGAGCAGTACATAAAAAAGATAAAAGCAAGAAGAAAACCTACATCTATTACAGGTTAACTCACTCATATAGAGTGGGTAACAAGACTAGACAGACGGTGCTATTAAATTTAGGCAAACTTGAATCAATTAGCAAATCAGACCATAGGGCTCTAGCAAACAGGATAGAAGAGATAATAATAGGAGCTGAGAATTCTTTATTTGCCACAGTATCAGATCAAATTGAAGAGCAAGCTCATTTTTTTGCAAAACAGATATCAAAGCAAAAGATATTTTCACCACATAAAGGTAAACCTATTTCAAAAGAGGTTGATAATAATTATCAAAATATAGATATAGATAGTTTAGAACAAATAGAGAGTAAAGATATAGGTGGTGAATGGCTAGTAAAACAAGCCTTTGATAAATTGGAATTACCAAGTATTTTAAAGAGCATAGGCCTTGATTCAAAACAAATTGATATTGCTCAACTATTATTAACGGCAAAGCTGATACATCCATCAAGCGAACTAGAAACCGAGCGATGGCTTAATGAGAATTCAGGGGCAACGGAATTGTATAATGTAACCGATAATGTATCAAGGTATAAGCTTTACCAAGTAGCGGGTAAGATGTATGACAGTAAAAAAGGTGTAGATTCGGCACTATATAACAATTCTAGAAATCTCTTTTCTGATAAAAATAAGATTGTTATATACGACTTAACAAACATGTATTTTGAAGGCCAAATGCTAGGTAGTCAGAAAGCTGAATTTGGTCGTTCCAAACAAAAAAGGAGTGATAGACGCCTAATAGGTTTAGCCCTAGCTATTGATAGTCTAGGTTTTGTAAGGCACAGTCAGTTTTACACAGGAAATATTAGCGAACCAGGGACATTCACAGACCTTATAGAATCATTAGTGGATCAATTACTTTTAGGATCAGAAAAGCCACTAATAGTAATGGATGCCGGAATAGCAACGGAAGATAATTTAAAGGCAATTAAGCAAAAGAATTATGACTACATCTGTGTAAGCAGAACTACGCCAAAAGAGTATAGTAAATTGTCCGATAATGCAGAAATTATTACAGATAATAGAGGTAATAAGATTGAGCTTACAAAGATTTTAGTGGAGGGTAAAGATGATAATTTTTTACATATAAAAAGTGAGCAGAAAAAGCTCAAAGAGGATTCGATGGATGATAAAATGACTCAAAGATTAGAGAGTCAATTAACTGAAATAAAGGTAAAATTAACAAAAAAAGGGACTCTAAAAAAGATTAGTAAGGTTCATGAAAAGGTAGGTGCCATTAAAGCTAAACTCTCTAGAATAGGGTGGCTATACGATATTACTTACATTGAAGATAGTGAAAAAGATATTGTAACAGATATTATTTGGAAAAGGATAAAGGAGAGAGAGAAACCTAAAGGCGAATACTTCTTGCGTTACACAAAAAATGCTATCTCAGAAGACAAAATATGGGATGGATATAATTTAACAAGAGATGTCGAAGCTGTATTTCGTTGTTTAAAAACAGATTTAAACATACGTCCAATTCATCATCAGATAGATGAATTTATAGAACCTCACATTTGGCTTGGCATAGTAGCTTATCAGGTTGTAAATTATATTAGAACTATATTAGCATGTAAAGATATCACTTACAGCTGGTCAACTATTGTTGAGAAAATGAAAAGTATGCAAAGCTCTTTGGTTACGGTAAATAATGACAAGGATGAGAAGCTATATATCAAACTCTGCACAAGACCAACAAAAGATCAGCAAGAAATTTTTAATGCTCTTGACTTTAAACATCGACCATATGTTCGAAAAACAAAAGTGTTGACCCAAATGTAAAATACAAAAACACAATAACTTGTGTGTCAGGTATTTATAGTTACGTATTTGCAAGTTGGGTTAAGGAATTGGCCACAAAAGAACAATTACCTTTTAAGAGTATTGGTATGAACCGAACATATTATTTCCTATTGGCAATAAGTCATTTTTTATTTGAAACTTACAAAAGAGATGTAACCAAAGATGTTATTGCAGTGACTTCATATCCAAATACATTCAGAAGAAAGGTGATAGATTTTGCAGCTAAGATAACATCTGGCTCAGGGTATGTAATACTAAGCGTACCTAGAGCCATTTATGAAGCTTTTAAATTTGATAAATTATGGGAAAAATGCCAATCACCACCAATACTCCAATTTGGATAGATGTAAGAGTGAGAAAATGTAGTAATTTTAAATGTAAGTCGAAAAGATAATAGAAAAATTATGTTCAATAAGAAGTGTTTACGCATTTATGTTAAACAGCGCTTGTCTCAAATTGATTGCTTATGAGATGACAAGCATATAAAAACACAAAATCAAGATAATTAAACCTACTTTATGGTTTTCTAAAATAAGGGATATAGTAATCGCTCAATTTAGGTTATCATTTGTTTTTTTAATATTATTTTCAATAGTAGCTTATTGTATAAATGTAAATAGTTGATTTTTAGCGCATTAAAATAGTTGGTGATTTTGGTATTTACATGATTATCAGTATTGTATGTTTTGCATTGATGCTTGATACTCATTTATAACATAGTATAGCCTATTTATTACCACTTGTCAAATGTGTTTTTTAACCAAATTTTTTTAGCTTTGCTCGATAAAAAGCCAAAGTTAAAAAAAATTATGTACGAATATATTCAAGGAAAAATATCGGAGCTCACGCCTGTTAGTGTAGTTATTGATAATCAAGGTGTTGGTTATTTTATTAGTATATCATTAAATACTTACAGCGCATTGTCGGGTAAAGAGCAAGCTGTAGTTTTTATTCATCAGGTAGTGCGCGAGGATGCTAATATTCTGTTTGGTTTTTATAATAAAAGTGAACGTGAAATTTTCCGTCATCTTATTTCAGTTTCGGGTATTGGACCAAATACCGGTAGAGTGATGTTGTCATCGCTTAGTCCAATTGAAATAAAAGAGGCTATACTTACTGGAAATACAGCGTTGTTGAATAGCATTAAGGGTATTGGAGCAAAAACAGCTCAGCGCGTAATTGTCGACCTGAAAGATAAAGTTGGGAAATCAGAGATTTCAGGTGATTTTTTACTTACTCAGAGCAATACAAATCGAGAAGAAGCGTTATCAGCATTAGTGATGTTAGGTTTTGCCAAAAATACAGTTGAAAAAAGTTTGGATAAGTTACTTAGAGAGAATCCAAAGTTAGATGTTGAGGAATTGGTAAAAAAAGCATTAAAAACATTTTCAAAGTAAATAAATCAGTGGCATATTTGAAACGGACTTCTTTTTTTATCGCTTTCATCTCTATTGTATCGTTTAATTACTCAGGTGTTATGGCACAGGGTAAAACTGATACAATTAGCTTGTCATATGGTATTAATTCACAGCCAACTAATCCCTACGATACAAAAAAATCATCGTCAAACATTGATTTTCCTATACCTAGTAATGTTAAACGTGTTGTAGAGTATGATTTGAAAACAAATCAGTATATTATTAGATATAAAATTGGCGATATTGACTATATGCCACCTTACACCATGAGTTTTGATGAGTTTCATGAGTATGATATTCAGCAGAAACTACAGAAAACATGGAGAGATAAGTATCAAAGTGAAACTTTTGAGCATCAAAATTCATTAATCCCTAAGATTAATATTGGAGGTGAGGTTTTTGAAACTATATTCGGAAGTAGTACTATTGATATAAAACCTTCGGGCTCGGCATCGTTAAAATTTGGGGTTAAAATATCTAAAAATGAAAACCCTAGCCAACCTGTTGAACTGCAAAAAAACACCACCTTTGATTTTAAAGAGGAGATACAGATGAGCGTGGTGGGTAAAATTGGTGACAACCTTGAGATGAAGGTAAATTATAATACCGAGTCGCAGTTTGATTTTGAAAATACCATGAATCTGCGCTATCAAGGTAAAGAGGATGATATTATTCAAAAAATAGAAGTTGGTAATGTGTCAATGCCATTAACTACCTCGTTAATTTCAGGTAGCCAAAGCCTGTTTGGAGTGCTCTCTGAATTGAAATTTGGAAATCTTTATGTAACAACAGTTTTTTCGCAACAAGAGGGCGAAACTAAAACCATATCGGTTGAGGGTGGAGCGCAAAAGAGCGAGTATAGTATGCGTGCTGTTGATTACGACAGAAATAGAAACTTCTTTCTGTCACAGTTTTTTAGAACACATTACGATAAGTTTATGAAGGGGTTGCCCATAATCAGTTCAACTGTAAACATTACTAAGGTTGAAGTGTGGGTTACTAATACAAAACATAAAACCGATAACGCCCGAAATATTCTTGCTCTTATGGATTTAGGAGAGGAGAAAAAAATAGTTAATATATATGACCGTACCGAAAATGTTATTTATAACAATACAATAAATACAGGGTTAAAGAATATGCCTGATAATTATGCTAACTCATTATATGGCGGATTGCCCAAAGATACTGTTGATCGTAATATTAATACTATTTCGCGCTTAATGGTTGCAAATGGATTTCAAGGGAGTAAAGATTTTGAAAAAGTAGAATATGCTTGGAAACTTGATCCAAAAGACTATACTTTAGATGAGAGATTGGGTTATATATCGTTAAACTCAGCCCTTAATGGCGACGAGGTTTTGGCAGTGGCATTTGAATATACCTACAACGGTACAACATATAAGGTGGGTGAATTTGCTCAAGATGGAGTTGAGAATCCTGCCGTTTTATATGTGAAACTTCTTAAAGGTACTAACTTCTCGCCAAGTTATCCTAACTGGAAGTTAATGATGAAAAACATCTACTCCATAGGTGCATATCAGGTAAATAAAGAGGATTTTTATTTAGAGGTGGAGTATTACGATGACAAAACAGGAACACGCCTTTATAATATTCCTGATAAAGGGAGAGTTTTGAGTGATTCTCTTAAAAATGAGAAGTTTATTCGTCAGTTAAACCTAGATAACTTAAACTCGATAGGCGATTATGTACCCACAGGCGATGGTGTTTTTGACTTTATTGAGGGAGCAACAATACGTAGTAGTAATGGTCGTGTAATATTTCCGATGGTTGAGCCATTTGGTGGATATATGAAACTGTCAATATTAAATGATATTGGTAGAGATGGAAATAAAAGTAGTGATAAAACTATCGAAATAGCTGAAAAAATGACTTTTCAGGCTCTTTACGACTCAACACAGTTTAAAGCTGAGCAGATATCGTCAAAAAACAAATACTATCTGTCGGGTACGTTCAAGTCAAGTGGGGGGTCAGATATTTATTTAAATGCATTTAATATACCCGAAGGTTCGGTTAAGGTTACTGCCGGCGGAATAGTTCTTCAAGAGAATATTGATTATACTGTTGATTATAACATGGGGCGAGTTAAGATACTTAACGAGAGTT
>JAUTBV010151529.1:0-10616 GCA_032361325.1 Lepetodrilus fucensis | reverse complement strand
GCGCTGAATGTTGCAGTAAACCTGCGAGCACCGGCTGGTACTGACAAGACCAAGGATAATAACTGCATTGCCACTCTGCAGTCAGTGCATCCTATCAATATCGCATCAGAAAGGTAACTTTCGCGAAAATTGATGCCGGGCCCCCAGGACGGGATTTGAACCTGGTACCTTTGGCTCCGAAGTCTAACGTTTTACCACTGCGCTACATCCCACCCCTGTAATTGATTGAGTACGTACATGGACAATGATAGTTATTAGGAGTAGACGGTCAAATCTTGTCTCCATTGACCCATACCCAAATTGACCCAACCGATAATTCCTTATATATTATAAATCAATTGTTGAAATTAAGCTGTGTTTATCACCCTAAAACACAAGTCAAGCAGATTTATGGCCACAAAAATGTTTAAATAGTGAATTGTTCTCACATTTTGGATATAAAAAGAGTCAGCTCTAGTATACTGTAAATAATGAAATTAATGCGAGTAGAAAATTAATGCAAAAGATGCAACTGCTGTATTGTCACATTTAATTGCTGCACATTAAAGGTAAGTATCGGTGGAAAAACATGTATGGAGACAATGACCGTTTCGCAATTTATTTGTGTTGCAATTACATCTAAAATTTAGAGGTTGCATTAAATTACCGTAGTGACGCATTAAATTTGTGATATACAGTATTCATA
This sequence comes from Lepetodrilus fucensis, assembly GCA_032361325.1. Classification (NCBI taxonomy): domain Eukaryota; kingdom Metazoa; phylum Mollusca; class Gastropoda; order Lepetellida; family Lepetodrilidae; genus Lepetodrilus; species Lepetodrilus fucensis. The sequence continues at coordinate 9,931 of JAUTBV010151529.1, read as the reverse complement.
ATTTGCATGAGACTGTACCCAGTCCAATGTTAACTGGTTCCAGACTTCCTCTGCACTGCTCTTACTGTAATGGGAGATACAGGAAACCATCATATGCGTCCACATCAGTCATTAACTCTCTCCATGCTGCAGGCAACTGGAGATGCCTTCAAGAGCTGTCTCTGTGCCTAATACAGCAGGGAGAGGGTTAATGTCTTTGTTGTATACACCTGCTCGAAGTATAGTAATACGAAACACTAATTGCACTAATGTTGATTGTTATCAACTGTAGATGAATATATTCCCATTTGGCTTGGAGTGTCGTATCTCTCATTAGAATACAATAGAATAGAATAGTACTAATGTACATGTTGTAAATATTCTCAACAACATCGCCTTTTTGGATATCATTTTACCTTTATCTGTTTTTGTTATTTTAACAATGAAGAATTTCCAAGCGTCTACTATGTTTCCCCACAAAATAGTTATTGCCCCTTAATTTATTTTTTTGGTATATAATTCACTATGAAAATTACTGTTGAAAATACTTTTCCATGTACCGGTAACTGTTTTTCTGTTCCATGTCATACCACATTTATAAAAGTTGTCATAGATGTATATTTAGTTATTATATTAATTTTATGCTTTAGTTTATTCAGTTCTTTATTTGCCTTTGATATGTTTATATGCCTTTACGCCCTTTCTAATTCAAGACTACTAGTAATTCACTCTTATATTAGCTGGCCTGGGTATCGTTTCTCAAAGCTCTCTTAACCGCTAAGGGACCATAGCACTCTCTTAGCAATATATTAGCTATCGGCAAAGAGAGTCCTATGGTCCCTTAGTAGCCACTAAGAGGGCTTCGAGAAACAATACCCAGCCTATTATTGAAGTCGTTGCAAATGGGTGAAAGATTCCCGCAGCGACATTAAACTCCATATTCACTTAATAACTCACTATTATCGAAGGAAATCTACACTAGTCTACTAATAGCACATGGAAATGCAGTAAACTTGCAAACACCAGCTGGTACTAAGGATGATAACTGCATTGCAAAAGTACATTGCATCAATCCATTGTGACAGCATCTGAAAGGCAGCAGCTGCAGATGATGCAAGGTACCCAGAGGCAGGTTTGAACTCGGTATCTTTAGCCACAGTCCAACACTACTACCACTTTTCTGCCACCTGACCAACATAAAAAAAAAATGATTAAAATATATTTTTTTTTTAATCTGCAACGATGAGCACCATCTCAAGTTTAGTTTATATTAATAAAAAACTTTTTTTTTATTGCCAATGGCTGAAATATTTCCGAAAGTGGCATTAAACCATCTTCCTTATCCTGTGAATTACTTTCCAAAACCTTTTTAATGTTCATTGTAAAATGCATATTGAATTTCTTTATCCAAACGAAAAAAATCTATTTGTAATATGAGTGATTATGGAGATTATCTTCCCTATGGGATTGTAATATGAGCGTAACGGTGAAGACAACCAGTGGTAATATCGACAGTTGTTTGTTTGGTTGTCCTCCCTCCACAGGATGTAAATTTCCCATGGTTTTGTCAAATGGCGAAATTATCGCCAATTGAACAGTTAACAATGCAGGTGATAAAGTCACATGACCTGCAGCATTTTGAGCTTAATTGTCATCAAGCCGTTTGACTAATTACACTATATCTGTTGACTCTCATGTCCCCGGTCACATGACATTGATTACAGGCGGGGCTTCGTATTGATTGACTGATTGATGTGTTGCCGCGGGTTTCCATGAATGATGTGGATAACTGTACGAAGTAAGGCGGTAGGAGGACACAGATTTCCGTCAATACCGCACCGTGACGGGAGAGGGGCGGACGCGAGGGACTAGACAGGATGTGACGGAGCTCGTCAACAATACATTAGTGATGGCAAATCTATACACCGGGAATTATTGTTATCATTAGGAACGACTGAGAGCTGGGAGGACCAGGAACTACAGGTGTGCAAACTTTTACTGACTTTCAAAGTGATTAAAACAACTAGGTCTTGGAGTTGAGAAGTTTTCCTCTGGTTTTAAACAGTTCTTGCGGCTTTGGTGTTCTTGCAGATAAGGAACATATGTACTGGATTTTGGACATTGAAAATTAAGCGTAGATGTTAAGTCTGGATTTTCCAAGGAATTCATTGGGACACTTATTATTGTCCAGTCTACTTTCTAATATTGTGTGGGGTACGTTGGACACTGGACATCTGTAAGAATTGAAACCAAGAAAGTGCTGTGTGCAGCTTCCTGTAGTGAAGAATTGGGAAGTCGTCCCAAAGTCGTCCATTGTCTGAAAACTGCTACCAAACTTTGAAAGTTTTTCCTTGCTCATTTTATTTGGACTTTAACATTTATGCAAGAGGATTGCGCTGGCAATATTGACTGTCTGATGGACACACTTCTTGATGGCAATATTGACATCTGATGGACACATTTCTTGATGGCAATATTGACGTCTGATGGACACATTTCTTGATGGCAATATTGACTGTCTGATGGACACACTTCTTGATGGCAATATTGATGTCTGATGGACACATTTCTTGATGGCAATATTGACATCTGATGGACACATTTCTTAATGGCAATATTAATGTCTGATGGACACACTTCTTGATGGCAATATTGACTGTCTGATGGACACACTTCTTGATGGCAATATTGATGTCTGATGGACACACTTCTTGATGGCAATATTGACATCTGATGGACACACTTCTTGATGGCAATATTGACGTCTGATGGACACACTTCTTGATGGCAATATTGACGTCTGATGGACACACTTCTTGATGGCAATATTGACATCTGATGGACACATTTCTTGATGGCTCAGACTCAATTTGGACAACTGCCACGCAGGAATGATGGCTGAAATATTACCAAAATATTCTACTTTCATGGACATTTGAGCAACCTGTGACCGGTCATTCATAAGGATTACCTACAAATTGTCAGTTTCTATGACATTGATGGCAAGTGCTGATAGGCCATGATGGAACGATGATAACCAATTGATTGAAAAATCCCCGCATTAGCAAGAACATTATTGCTAGAGCTAAACTATTTTTTGAAAGATACATTTTTGACAAAGTTTGAATGAAATCAATTTATGGAAATATTTTCACACTAAAATATGTCATTTCACAGATGGCTTAAGTCAGTCCATAAGCTTAAAGAATTTATGATTATTTTCATTCAATTTTCATAAAATGTTATTCTTCTGAATTTTAATAGCATTTCTTTTAAATTGTATTGATTTTAAATTTATTAATTTGAAAAAGATTGTGTCTTCAGAGTATGAATCATTGAAATAGAGAGCAAGTGATGGTTTGACAAGGATAGTGTATTCATTGAACATAAGTCCTATAATGTTCCATTATTATTTTTATTGGCTATACAATTGCTGGAAAGTGATTGATCAATATATTTTTTAGCTAGCATATAATGGATTGGTTGTATACATATATTGTAATCATGAGTTATATTGAAAGTATTACCTAGGCATGTCAGTCTGCACTACATTTACTTTCATATCTTGGACTACTAAAAAGTCTATTTACTTTTCATTAATTTGATAAATATTTATAATTTAAATATTTATAATTTAATTTCTGAAAATAGTTCATGCTTTTGTTGTCGGTTTGTTTCATTATTTGGTGGAAGTAATCATGAGATTGATTTGCCCTATGCCATATACTGTCTAATGAGGCTTGTTGAAAGGTTGTTTTATGCTCAAATTGACACGTTTATGAATTACTACTACCGGTACTCGTAACTCGGAAGTTTATGCAGTATTGTTCAATGGTGTAGTTATGTGGGCAGCGCTTTCTAGTAGACACTCATCCCAGTGGCCGTGACGACTTGGTCATGGCTGACATCCTCGTGTGATCGCCGTGTGAGACATGCGATGTGGTGGCAATAGCACGTGCTCCTCACCACTGCTCAATGTCACCGCGACAACGGACTCCACAGACACGGCCAGCATTCCACACAGTGCTCACGACAGTGTTCAACTTTCGGAACAGAACGTTACCACGGCGTCAGTTTCCAACGTGAACGGAACCGTTGAGCCTTTTCCTGTCATCCCTCACATGGAGTTGAGTTTAATCATGGCCGTCGCTGTCGTGACGACCGTTTCCAATCTGGTCGTACTTCTGGCGTCAAAGTTCGCCAGCGGAGGAAAGAGTCCGACGCTCGTGTTCATACGAAGTCTGTGTGTAAGTGATTCGCTGATCGGGATTTACGGTCTTTTGAAAACGGCGATGTACATGTTCATCGATGACCTGCTGGTGAACTTCTTCTTGGCTGAAAGTTTGTTCTTCACAGCATCTTTGGCGTCGGGATTGTCCCTCCTGTCGCTCAACATCGACTCCTTCATGAAGCTGGCTGAGCCCATGAACTTTGTGAATACCGTGGACAAGAAGAATGTGATAACCATCATGGTGATGCTCTGGAATCTGTCTTTCATCGCCGGATTCCTACCGCAAATGGGTTGGCGGACATCCACGGAAAGTTTCCACATCATAAAGTTTTTTGTTTTCCATCCGTGGCACTACCTGTTGTTTTTCTCGGTGTTGCTGTTAGTGATATTCACGCTCAACTTGGCCATAACCGTTTACATGAGGAGGAAGATTGTCCATATTCAATCGAGGAACCATTTTCTCTCGCCGGAGAGTGCGACGTTCAAAAAGTACCACACGCTGGTGATAACGGCTGTGATTGACATGGTGTTGTGGATGTTGTGCTATTTGCCGTACTTCGTATATCTTTCGGTTTTCTGTGACGTCTGCCACTTCAATGGATTACGAGTGGCAGAGAGAAACATTGTGTACTTCATTCCCATCTTCCTGACTAAATCCTTCATCAGTGCGGTGGTCCACGGATATAGGACGGCGCAGATCAACGCGGTCATGAAAAAGTTTTCGCGGACTTTTTCCAAAATCGTTCAGAATTCGCTGCGTGGGAACGAGAGAGGTCCGAGTGTGATATCGAGCGGGCAGAACGGCAGCGGTGAGAACAACGGGGTGGATTCTGCTGCCATTAACCTTTCCGTGCCTACTGACGACAATAATGTCCAGGCACTCTCCTCACAGCTGACGCTATACAGCACTGTGCGGAGTTCGGTGGATATCGAGGTCATGCCGGATGAAGTGACAAAACTGTGATGGTATCTGTGATGGTATCTGTGATGGTATCCGCACAGTTTGCTGCCACCGATGTGACACTACTCTGTGCTAATGCCATCTTCACATCTGTTTACATTACTATTAGTATTACAAATGATATTAATTTCTGTATTTAATAAATTTTATGCACAAAAATAGTCCCATTTTCAAAGAAGCATTTTTAACTGGATCAGATCGTCTGTACTATTTGATCCTTGGACTTCTCAGTTCATTAGCTACCGAAATTATTGGAAATATCTCAAATCCTGAGATTACAAAACCTTTCTGAGTACGATTTTATACTAAACTAAACTAAATTTTGTTCATAAAATGTCATGTTACGTCATAGCATACGTACTCAGGCTATGACGTCACATGATGTTTTATGAACAAAATTCTGAGTTGAGTATGAAATAATTCTCAGAAAGTTTCGTAATCTCCGGGCCAGGGGCCCATTTCACAGAACAGTCGCAGCGCTACAAGAGTCGTAACTCATGTACGTTAGCATGGAGTTTCTAAGGAGTTACGACTCTCATAGCGCTATGACTTCTGTGAAACGGGGGCCAGTAGCGCTACTTATGGGTTAAGGAGTCCCGCTGTGACGTTAAACAATAATTCACTCGCTCAACACTCCAGATCAGTTTAGCTATCGTTTTACAAAGTTAAATTTGAATTTGAGATTTGTTTGACATTTTTCTCAAAAACCGAATCACTTATAAATTATAATACCTCTAGATATTTTTATGTTGAATTGAATATTGTGAATTCCATTACATCTGATGGAATATCTACTCCATATGCATGGTGCTTGTACTCAGAACAAGCAAAAGCTTTCATTGCAAGGCTCAAACTGGATGTTGGTGAATTTCTGTCCTTATCACATCACAGAGCAGATGAGTGCTGGTGTAAGCATTGCCTTTGTTTTAGTACAATATTACGTGTACACATAGACGAAACCCGGGGTTGTAGCTAGACCACTTACAATGCAGCACTCTGGATATAAATGAAACCCTCAAATACATGAAAAGAGCCACTTTATCCTGGTAAACCATGAATATTTAACACAAATATGTTCAGAATAAAACATTATTTTTAATTCATTTGTAAATTTTTGATCACAGTTAGTACATCTATTATTGCATAGAAAAAATGCATCCTGTTGTATTGTTTGCGATCTCATTATCAAACATTAACTACAGACTGTAAATGGATTTGATATTGTATGCGGATGCCACTCACTCTATATCTAGTGCCCGGCATTATGAATGTGCGATTGACCGTAAAGACATAAAACATCCCTTGATATTGTGATTGTGGCATTAACATGTCATAATGCTGATGGTAATGACGACTTTATGGACAGTGAATTGCCTTTAGATTGTGTGATCAGCTGGTGATATGGTCATTGTCATAGTGTTCATAGAGTTCATAGTGTTCATAGACTTCATAGAGTTCATAGTGTTCATAGTGTTCATACATGGTTCGCACACTTGAAAAGTGCTTGAATTTTGGAGTTTGAAATGAAAAGTACTTATTTTTCAATATTTTTGGGAAAAGTGCTTGAAAAGTCCTTGAAAAGTGCAAAAGTGCTAGAAAAGTCCTTGAAAAATGCTTGAATTTCAAGTCAGTGTGACTAGTGTGTCATTTTAAACAGTAATTACGGAACAAACTTGAAAGAAATCATATAGAATCTAGCAGGCATGTTTACTTCCGTGCGATTCAAGGGCAGATAAATCACATAATTGGTAGTCTTGAAGGTGTATGTTTAAATCCATCTTGGAAATATAATTTTCTTTCATTTTTTTTCTTTTCAATTTTTTCTTTTCACCATCTGGTATATGACTACCGGTACATATTTTACCTATGAGATTTGATTGCCAATTCTAAAAGTATATTTATATATATTTTTGGATTATTAATAAAAATACAAATATTGCATTGTATTCTAAAGTTGTATTGTATTCGAAAATACATGTAATGCTAAAGGCTCCTGATGAGGCCGAGTCATGATAGTTTAGATGAAGATATTCAATTATATAATACAATATTCTAACGTGTTGATGACATTTCCATACAATGAGGAAGTAGGATACTGATTGTCTCGGCAGGTTAAGTTAGCTGCCTTTCAAGGGTTAATTAACTGAAACCTTTGAAATTAAGCCGAGAAATTAGCACACTTATTTATAGTCACATTGCAACCTGTTCACACACATTGTCAGCTAGTTCTTCAAGGCTGTGTGGAGATTGGGCATTGTAATACCAGTCATGTATAGATTGGGGGTGGGGTGTGGTGGTTGGGGGGCATTATTTGGAAGGGAATGCCCAAGTAACTCTTCATTCCTGAAAAATAATCGTCGCAAATGGGCGAAAGATTCCCGCAGTGACGTTAAACTCCATAATCACTAGCTCACTCCTTAAAAATACTGGATCGGGGAATGGAGAGTTATGAGGATATTCCTCGATTTAAGATACAGTGAATTAAAGTGTATTTAACAAAATTGCGTTGATAATTTGTTTGTATTGTATCATTTTGTATCCCTAGCGACACTGAAATCAATAGTTTTCAAAAATGGACGTATGAAGTTTTCAGTCTCGTATGGAGCCTCAATTCTGCTCTTGTCTTGGTCATGTGACATGGACCTCATACATAGCTATTATTACCCGAGTGTCTTTAGATATCGTTGGTATCCTGCATTTCAATTCAATTCTTTATTGCATGTAAGGCCACTGGCCCATATACAGTAATACATGTACATGTATATTTCAATGTATTTAAATAGCAAGACTGCAGGTAGGCAGTACAAGTCATTATATAAGTATTATAAGAATGAATTTACATTTGCAGACAAAATATCATGTCTTAAAGATAATGCATAATGAATAAATAATTGCAAGTCTAATATTACATTTTTGTTAGCCGATGACATAAGGATAGCAAAGGAACGATGTGACCGTTGAATAATAACATAATATCAGCAATCAGAATGTCCTTAACTGTGATTGTCCTTAACATGCATTGACATTGAAGTTGAAAATCAGAAATAATGATTATACATGTACTTGATAAATAGTAGTTGGAAATTGTTGAGAAAAATATTCTGTCAACTTTGGGAGTCACTGAAAACGGGGATCACCTTCAAAGATTAATAATTTGTTTGCTGTACAACTCAATAATAACAATAATAACAATAATAACAATAATAACAATAATAACAATAATAATAATAATCAGAAAGGTAACTTCTGCGAACATTGATGCCGGTCCCCCCGGGACAGGATTTGAACCTGGAACATTTGGCTCCGAAGTCCAACGTTCTACCACTGCGCTACATCCCGCCTACTACTACTAATAATAATAATAATAAATCACATCTGTGATAAGCATATCCAACCTTATCCTTGTCTCTCATTGGCTGATGCAGTGTCTGGAGCCACACGTTGCCGAGGGCGATGAGAGAGTAGGCGTCGTCCTTGGTCCCGGGTCGCTGGAGGATTCGCTCAAACTTCTTCTGTCCTGGCCCCCACTCCTGTTTGACCAGGTGGAGGTTTCCGATCAGCGACCACGCGTCCGGGTGATCCTGTAACACGGAAACAGAATTTACACGGAAATTACACAGAATTTACATGGAAATGGAGATTATAGCCAAAAATTACACAACAATTATAACATATTATAGTAAAAATATTTCAACATTAAATGGAAAGAGGAAATCACTGTCACCATTTACATGGAAATAGAGTAAATTACAGTTACATTGGTTAACAGTTAAACAGAAGAGTAAATTAGCAGCTGTACAATTGTGAATGAATATATAACAGAATATGTTTACAGGGAAATAGTACATAATATTACCTGGTTAATCTGAAGAGCTTCCTTGAACCAATCGGATGCCTCGTAAATCTGGCCTCGGTCTCGGGCCATGCAGCCAAGTCGAAGATAGCCTTATAATTAAAAAAAACAGAACTGTTACCATCTTAAAAATATCAATACAGCAACATTAACCTTCTCACTGCTGGAGAATCACTGTACACTAGGATATCTATGGTAGCCACCAGCAGAGAGAGGGTTAAGACATCTGTCGTATCCATTTCCAGATTGAACAAATTTGGTTAAGATCTCTAACATATCTAAACACTCTGTGACATACCAGAAAAATTAAAGCTTGTTAATTAAATTAATAATTTCTAAAAATAAATTATTTTATTTTTCTAAAAATCTTTTTATTTCTACGTACCTAAAAAACTGTTCTTTCTAATGCATAATAAAATAACAAAATAAAAAATAAAATTAAAAAAATAATAATAAAAAACAATTCTCACAGTCGACGTAGTTGGGATGCTCTCTGAGGATGTTCCTGTACAGCTTGTCCGCCTTGTCGTATTCGTTGAGAGCCTCGTATAGCCGCGCCAGGTTGTACGTGGTTGTCACGGAGATGGCGCTGTAATACGTCTCGTCGTGGGTGGCCTCGTTCCGCGACCTCTCCAGCGATGCTTCGTAGTATTTCTGCAGAGAAAAACGACACATACATCAGTTACAGAATGCTTTGAAATAATAAATGTTGAACCCAAACCATCATATGACAATCGTTTTCAATAGGAGCTGCAAGTAGACACAATATCCAGTGACATAAACTGGTCAAAAATATAAATGCGCAAAAATCCACTGTCACGTCGCAAACAATCCACTGTCACGTCACAAACAATCTACTGTCACGTCACAAACAATCTACTGTCACGTCACAAACAAACGTCACGAT
>JAUTBV010151518.1:0-10618 GCA_032361325.1 Lepetodrilus fucensis | reverse complement strand
GGAAAAATATTGCATAATAAAAAAAAAAATAAAAAAAAACCCCCCCCCCCCCCCCCCGATATATTTTCATAACCTTCAAAATTGTAAGCACACGCACCTCTCCATGCAACCCCTAGATCAATAAAAGATAGATCTAGCTGAAGTGACTATGATAGAAGTGACTATGACAGAAGTGACTATGACAGGGTCACATCTTTATCAATGGTGTGATGATGAGTCACCGACACAATGACACCTGTGTCTGTATATTGTGTTGGGCCGCCGACACCAGGTAACCCATGTGTGTATCCCTACCTTGGGTTTACTATACAGTTCAATACCTACCTACCTACCTACCTACCTGAGGGGCAGGTGGTAGCGCAACTTTTGGACTTTGGAGCCAAAGGTTCCAGGTTCAAATCCTGCCATCATTGTTTGCAAAAGTTACAACATTTCTTACGCGATATTGATATGGGATCACTGTCTGTATCATGGCAATGCAGTTATCATCCTTGGTCTGTCAGTACTAGCCGGTGCTCACAGGTTTACTGCAACATTCAGCAGTGTTCGAAATTACTGCTGGAAACCTACTGGCCCGAATAATGATACAAATAACAAATGTTTACAAAAAACATGATACCTTTAGCATTGGGGGGGAAATGACCGGGCCAGCGGGCCAGCAGTAATTTAAAACACTGTTCAGTGCTGCAGATGTTGCAGGTTTCCTCCTGCCTTAAACTAACAAGTCGTGGTAGTAATGAAATAATCTAGAAATTATAATCTAAACCCCAATTTAGAAAAATAAATAAATAACCTAGCTTAAGTTTATATCCAAATTCAGTATTTCAATCACAAAGATTATGTATTGCTTTCACTGCAAATTGAACTAATAAGTAATTGATATATATACAGGAAATTTTATTCATAAACTTTTCACTGGTGTATATTGTTCATGAAAATGGTTTAAAATTAATTTAGGAACTTTCCCTGCATGTTTCACAAATAATTGTTGCAAATCTTCAGAGAACATGTGTTAAAAAGACAGCTTTAGATTTAAAGAAACTGATGTTTAGACATACATTTCCTCTTGGGATCTATGCAATTACATGTTTGGGGCCATTGTTTTATGTTCATATCACCCTGACTATGAATAACCTATTCTACTAGCAGGAAACATGCATGTTATATTTAAATATGGCAAAACTCATGGTTCACGTCTCATCTGGAATTGTTTCATTCACATGAAGTGCAGGTCATTAATGCATATTGCATATGGTTTAACCATCTCCATGCTGGAAGCAACCAGGGATGCCCTAAAGAACAGTGCTTGTGTCTAATCCAGCAGAGAGAGGGTTAAGTAAATGTTTAATAAAAGGGTTACTAAAAGTTAAATCCCTACAGATGTGTCAAATGCCCTGTGATCTACCTAAACATTTCAGCAATTAGACACTGTGTTCTTGCCGTTGTCTAATGTATATGCAAAATTAGTTCCATGAATATTTAACACAAAATACCATACAACTTTACACGACTCTAGCATGGTTTCAATGTAAGATTTCTTACTGTTATTTGTCACCAAACACTGTATAGCTCAAAAAGCTAAATAATAAATGCCACAAATATTCAATTGTGGAGGATCCTTTTCCTTTCACATTTTTCAATAAATTATAGTTTATGGTTTTTAAAAGTCAAACTAAATCGGTTCAATCTGAGCTTTCAAGAGGAAGTGTTTCTTTTCCTGATGAAACATTCATTGCAGCAACACGTTCAGTGCAGTATTTTTCAGAAAGATTGTGATAATCTTCAGAAAGATAGGGCAAGTAAGATGATGAGTCATATTCGTAATGTGTTTTTTTCCACTCCTAACGAGATGTTTTGTCAAGTCTCCGATGATTGGCAGATTACACTTAAGGTAGTGATGTCACTTACTCAACTAGTCCATAAACATGATAAAGGGGTCACATCATTTGCTGCAATGTCATTTCTCAACAACTTTAAACTTAAATTGTAGATCAAACTGTGCATGCATAGAAAAATAATATATTTCAAGATAATAACATTTATTAAATTATGAAGTTTATTTACTTTAAAATATATGATCAATAAAACACAAATAATTGCAGACGATCAACACAGATAGAACTAGACACCCACCCCACAGCCAGATCCATTTCTCTTGTTAAAGGTATCCTAAGGGCTTAGTAGACATTTCATGTTTTGTTATTTATATCATTATTTGGACGAGTACGTTCTGAAGTTAAGTTCCATTCCTGTATAAAAAATGTCATGCAGATGAAAGCATGCAAACTAAATGGTTTGTTTTGTGTTGATGTTTTTATTGGTAAATATGAATCTTTAATTTTATAGTCGATCTCGTAGATAACTATAATATAACTTGTTACTGCGATCAATGAGTATTATGAAATCAACTCTAAAGTCCAGGCAACTGGCTGTATACAGCGATGACTCATTGTGACGACCGCGTACCATTAGTACCATGTTACAACGACAGGTGAATTATAATTTTATTACTGAATAACTTTCCAAAGGTTTAAGCTTTTACCTGATTCAGGTTTTAAGTATATTACTCTTACAAATGTGCATGAAGCCAGTTCTATCAAAACTGAAGTGACAAATCCCATTCTAAGCATTTACATTATTTAACTATATATGTTAGTATTATTTATAGTTTTGAAAAGATGTTAACAAATTGAAATCTTTCTAACTGTATACGCCCTTCTATTCTGCTATGACTATTTGGTGCCTATTACATTTAGCTTTATTATAATTTATGTGATGTTGGTATTTCAAATATTACCAGTGATGTCAATAAAAAATACTTTCATTTAGTTTCAGTATTCCATGAAAAATATATATGAAATTATGCATATGCATTAAGATGGAAAAATCATTTAGTAAATCTAATATAGTATTTATTAAATAATTGTATTCACAAATTATTATTTTTTAGCCCAATTAGAAAATAATTTGAAATTAATATGTATATATTGAAAATTAGATAATAGTAGATGGAATTTATGGACAATTTATCACGAATAAACAAGCTTACATGAATTAATGAGGAAAAAATACTTGGAAATATCACTCAGATGCCCGATACTGGAATGATTTTTTTAAAAGTAATTTTCTGCCGGCCCAAAAGATAACTTTACCTAGAGCATTTAAAACTCATTAGAAAACCAACAAGCCATGAATAATCAATTTTCCATTAACAAAGTCAACTGAAAATGAAGGAAAGATCTTGGAAACGTTCCCAGCCCTGTTCAAAAGATCTATATAACCTGTCAGGTAATCGATAGTTCGGCGATACTGAATACTGTTTTACAAATTGCGGAGTCAGGACTGATGATCGTAAACCTCCCAGCTTCTAGAAAACCACTTATCTTCTTATGCTTATATAATCTAATAAGTAAACAACACCCAAAATAATATATTTTTATATAAATATTAAAGATTATAATAATAATGTGCGCATTCATATTGTGCCAAATCAATGCTTCAGAAACATGCTTTATATTGTGCCAAATCCATGCCTCAGAAGACATTGAATTTCACTGTATTTTTTTATTTTATTTTTTTTGCCAAATATCTTAAACTAAATAGCGTGTTACAATGTTAGAAATGTATGTATTTGGGAAGTAAAATTAATCAATTTTCACATTCAAGTATTAACAATAAATTATATTACGCCGGTAATTCTGATTCTAACTAGGAAAATATTTAGTTGAATTTTCATTGATATTTAGTTTAGAACCATATTTTGATTTGAATTTGAAAGGGAAAATTAATAAATTTTCATATCGAATTATTAACACAATCGGACATATTTTAATGTGAAATGTCACTGCTCATAAGACCTCATTGCAAAACGACTATTTAAATCAAGATCATGAAGGGAACAGACATGTATTTTTCTCCCCAGGATTCAACAGGCAGATTCCTATAGAGATAGATGCTCACACTAGTTAATTGCCACCACCTAACCACCCAGCGCAGTATCACAGAAACCGCTAATCCACATCAAATTGCCCCCAGATTATTACCAAGCTGTACGGTGGTGAGTGAGTGACCACAATAGAACCGTGATTCATGTCGGAGAAATGCATATCAGTGTCCTAATAGCATTGCTAGTTTTTCCACACACACACACATGAAGCAGCCATTACGGACTGAGTAGGGGGGACAATGGAATCCAGGCAACCCTTGCCAATCAAGCTTCAGGCTTCGGACTCCGTCCAGAGTTACTGGTAACACAAGCAGTAGCAGCGGACTCGGACTGACCACCAGATGATGACTCATCCAGGCCAAGAGAGAGAGAGTGAGAGTGAGGACCAGACCACAGACCAACTCACAGGCCATGACTTGTAGGCCCTATAGGGCCATATTCATAAAAGAGCTTAAGTCAGTTTTTGATGATCAATATATATAGCAAAAACTGACTTAAGCCCATTTATGAACACCGGCCCTAGTTTGTACTGTTTAGGGTTTAGTCTGTATCAGTCCCTGTTCGCACCCAAATCCAAATACTCCTATATTAAAAATATCCCCCTAGATCATTTAGGCAAGTATGTAGGGTTGACATGGTTGACCATACTAGCCATGTAAGGGACACACTGGCAATGTAAGCATACTAAATGTAATCTTTGGGGGGGGGGGGGTTGAGGTTTAGGCAGGAGGAAACCAGCAACATCCGTAGTACTGAATGTTGCAGTAAACCTGCGAGCAAGGATGATATCTGCATTGCCACTCTACCATGTCTACAGACAACGCATCCTATCAATATCACATCTGAAAGGTAACTTTTGAAAACATTGATGCCAGGCTCTACCACCTGCCACCTACTTTGTACTTTCCTACTTTGTACTTTAACCCTCTCCCTGCTGAAGGCTACTTAAGTTGCCTGATCACATGCAGAAATACAACACTTTGATTTTATTCAGCAGGGAGAAGGTTAAGGTTGACCATAGTAGCTTTAGTATTGATACCAGCTGGATGAGGAACACTGTGTCTGGGCATTGTGAGACCTGATTTAATCCTCTCCATGCTGAAGGCAACTGGAGATGCCCTAAAGAACAGTCCCTGTGACTAATCCAGCAGGGAGAGGGTTAAGAAGGGATAGCACTTGTGACGTAATGAAACACTGGTTACAAGGTGATAACTTTTAGGACTGGTTTAGGAGCTCCTAAATAGTTAGGAGGCCATCGTGAAACGGGGGCCAGGTAACCAAACATTACCACTGGTGTATACATATTCTGGAGAGTGTACACAAGCTTCTGACAGACTAACATATGGTGAATCATAGCCTGTCAACATGTGCCATTTGATTTATGGAACTGTAACGATTTTAATATCTTGGCACAATATTGAGAGATTAAGAATAGTAATTTTATATACACAAAATTAAATTTATTAATATTTTATGGCCAGCAACTTTACCTGATTATGGAGCAATTGTTTCCCCGTACTGGGGGGCATGTCTATGCAGCAATAGAAACTTACCTTTAAAACTTGTCATCCTGAATAGTGATACAAATAACAAATGTTCACAAAAAGCATTAATTTCTACTAGCCCTTGCTTAGGATACCTTTAGCATTGGGAGAAATAGCCTGGGCTAACCAGTGCTAACAGGCTAGTGTTCATTTCTATCCCTGCTATATGCTTGTCCATAACCATGATGACTCGGCAAAAATGGAGAAAATCTGTCAACCTAATTTATTTAAATACAGTGAATGGGTAACAGGGTCAGAAAAAAACAAAAACATTGTAGGTTTTAACTGAAATTATATTACATATGTTCCTGGTAACAGAATTGTTGACATTCATCAAAGGTGTCATATTCATGTTCATGCCCAACCTTGTGACATGATGGCCATGAGTTGGTTCTCTGTCCTTTCTGCACTTCTCAGCACTGTCGTAGGTAGACAGAAACCAGCTGATAATATACACATTGGGATTTGGAGACGTAATGACTATAAGTATGATGCTGACTACTGTGACAGTGTCACATATAGCTACATACATGTTTAATAATTAATCAAGTATGAAGTTCTTGCATGGTTTCATCCAGCACTATCACAAAATGTATGGAAAATGACACCCAACAGCCAAATAAATTACGCTTAATTTAAAATGAATTGGAAAATGTTTATTATATAAAAGTATCCTCCAAAAATGAAAGCTTAACTTGGTAAAATTAAACTTTGATCCAGGCAAATTAAGAACTATATGTAATGACTCAAAATAGTACAGTTGACAATATAGGATATTACTGACATTCCTATGCCATGAATGGCTTTATCAAACCATCCTATAGAAAATACACTGAATTCCTATATCCAACACAATACCTTGAATCATGTTTATTACAGTTTAACATTCCATCATCTCAAATGACTACATACATCCCCCAGAATATTTATTATCTACGTAACAACAACTCACATCATTTTCTAATTTAATATTTTGTTCTTTATAAATATATGTATCTATGATAAATTAATTAAAACTTAAATTAAAATCAACTCCTGACAGATAAATAATTTTGCTAGACTATGTTGATTATATTGATAATATAGCAAGGAATTTGTATCAAAATCAACCACTAGAAATGATTAAACAGCTATATTTAGACAGCTCTGTGACATTTAACTAAGACCATTTAGTTTGCTAGGGGTAATATATCCAGGTGCAACGAGGTTGCTAATAATTCCATCCTACAAATTAAACTGTTTCACTACTTGCCGAAATGGAACTACAATTGATCAACAGGACACAATGTTTGCAACAAACAAGGAAACAATAACATCAATATATTTTGAAGTATGAATGAATGAATGAATTATTGTTTTACGTCACAGTGTAAATCTTTCACCCATAGGTGATGACTACATTATTAGTTAATAATAATATTACAAATTAGATATGCAAGAAAAGAAAATAAGCATGGAAATCCAAGCCAGAAAGCAAAGATTAAAATGTAAAACATTGAGAAATAGACGATAATGACAAGACTATGTAACTAAAACTTTTCATACAGTTGAATTTCCTTTAGAAAGGATAAAATAAGGTGCCCAGGAACCTGGGTAATTTTGAAGTACATTTGGCATAAACAATAGCTTGACTTGGACACACAAAAAAGGATGAAGTTGACATCTATGGTGGCCACTTACTCGAGTAGACAAGAAGATTGATGGACCCATTACAAACTACATTTTTAGATCCATTACTGTTACAAACTATTTCCCCCCAACATTACTTTGTCACATGATCAATGGAAATTTTGCATTCTTTCTTATTTATTTATTGATAATGATAAGGCCATATGTGTATTATAATTAGATGTAACACTATTGAAATATTAAAAAAGAAAATTCATTAAGCTCTCTAGAGGTGGATAATAATACCAACCCTATTTCAATATCTCACCTTATCACATCTTTTCTTGAGCACATCGACCAGGCCGTTGGGGTCGGTAAGACCCCAGGGAAGTCCATTCCCATTTTCGTCCACCATGGATGGATCGCAAGGGACCTCGCTGGTGTCCATTATCAGGGCCATATCAGTAAAAAGGCTCTGTTCGCCAATGCGCTTCTCGAATGTATCACAGAAAATTTGAATTTAAAACCCTTTATAGGAACGAATGTATCTCCTCCACACATGGTCAATGAGGAGTGTCCCCATTACATGTTCACGACGGACACGTGCCGTCGTCTTCTGGACCCGAGGTAGAATTTCCTAGATGACTGTCTAACCGATCTTCTGTCTGCCACGTGCATGCTCGATCTGAAACCAGATGAATGTCGACATTAGACACAATTGGTCTTGTGGTATACGAGAAATTTCAGTTTGTAAAAAGAGCCACACATCACGGAAATCACATTGGTAACGAATTTATCCAAAATCGTAATAGATATACCGTACAAACTTTTAAGACAGTGAACTTGCGAATATTCATACATCTTTCTAATGTACGAGTCAAGGGTAGCCGCAATGACGTCATAGTTTCTCAACCAATCAAATCGCTATAATTATTGCATTTTTTGGATAAAACATTACCTAATAAATAACAATAGCATAACATTTATACTTTATTACTACTGACGGTATATATCATTAGTGCAAATAATCTATCAATATATTATGTCATCTTGATAAATCTTGTTTGCTACCAGTGCTGATCATAACCATACTAACAATAACATGTAAGAAATGGTAACAGAGGAAAAAGAAAGTAAATATTTTCAATTATCATAGAAGTATAATATAATGATCATCATAACAAATATATCAAACAATATTTTCTGAATTTACTTACTAGTATTTACCTATTTTCCTATTGCTTTGCTATTTTCTTATATATCAATAAAACATTTGGATTTCTAAGTTAATAGACTTCATGTTACATTGAATGAAATATTGCACATTATATTGCTGTGTGAAATGTTAGAGCAGTAACCATCTGTTACAAAAGAAAAGGTTTCTCATGACCATTAAATAAACAAAAGTGATCAAAGCAGATGGATAATCATGAGTATTTATTACATACAGTCCTCTTATCATCAGTGAAAAATGTGTAAAATGAAAAATAATAAACACCAACTATCTTTCGTTTATTAAAATAAAGTAATGTAGATCTAATAACGATGTGATAGATGACACATTGTCTCTATATAGTTTAACCTTCTCCCTGCTTGATTAGGCACAAGCAAATTGCTTTTTAGCGAATATATAGTTGCCTTCAGCATGGATAGGGTTAAAAATATAAGTACATAAAAACCATCAATTGTGTAACATATAAATATTTGGTGAAATGGACCCATGATTCTTTCTTAAGAGGTTTACAAAACGGTAGTTGTCAGTGTATGTGTGTGTGTGTGTGTGTGTGTGTGTGTGTGTGTGTGCATGCGTGCATGTGTGTTATACTGCTGTATTATACAATGACTAATTATTCAATGTCAAGCAATGATGTTTCTCCTTGCTAGACAACAACATATGGTAACAAGAAATTAACATAGTTAAAGAAATAATATATTTTACCGTGTAATGGACATATAGACATGGAAAGAAGCACAGTATACATGTTTATGTGTACTAGGAAGGTACATGTGTGTGTGTGTAGTAATATAGACATAGCCATTTGTATACAGAGGAATACGACCTTTAGGGATTGAACCAGTATTATAATTTGTATTCCTATTTCCAGTCACACTGACACAGTGATCTGCAATTCTTAGTTTGGTTGAGTCATAAGAAAAACGGCTTATCATTCTTACTTCCTGCTATAGACCCACACCTTACATGTAAGACTTCCAAGTTATAATAGACCCACACCTTACAAGACTACCAAGTCAGATTCTGATGTGAACTAGAAGGTGATAAAAGTGCATTTCTGTGGGCACTGTATGTAACCTGGTATATAGTGTTACTAATGACTGAAGTGGACCCATTAGCTTGAAAATTGCAGTACTGCATGGAGTAATGCATAGTCAAAATATATGTGGAAATTCATGTAACCCTCTCCATGCTGGAGGCAACTGGAGATGCCCTAAAGAACAGTGCCTGTGCCTAATCCAGAAGGGAGGTGGTTAAACAATGTTTGCAGAGTTAGAACTTAATTTTAAAACATTTTCACCCAAATAATGATACAAATATCAGGGTTCACAATTAACACTCGCCCGGCCATTTCTTCCAATGCTATAAGGTATCCTAAGGGCGAGTAGGAATTTCATGTCATTATTCGGGCGAGTACATTTTAAAGTTAGTTATTATCCCTGACTATAACAAAACATGAAATTTCTAATAGCCCGTAGGCATGGTAGGAAACTTTTAACATCATGGTAAATGGATCGGGCCACCAGGCGAGTGGTAACTTCTAACTCTGAATTATTTGGTGCAAGGTTTATTGATTGATGTCAACCATTTGTACATAAACATGATAAATAACATAAACATTTGTTTTCAAATTTTCTATTTACTAGATCTATTTAAAAACATTTTTTTTACAAATAATTTGGAAAACACTTCAAAAATGTAAATTCACTCATATGACATAAATAAATTGTGTCAATATATTTTTTTGGGAAAAGAACATGTTTGTTTTTTTAAATATGAAATATAGGCACGCATAACAAGATATGACTTTACAGTCTGAACTCCTAGTCTAACAGTTAAGCATACATTTGGCAAAATATTCTTAAAATGGACTGAAGGGTTATCTGTAGCACTAGATGATGTAAACTCAGGTAATGAGGCATAGTATATCACTGATCTGGTAATATAACTAGCATGTGTTGATTTCCAGAACATAGAATTATAGTTAGGTTTCCAATACTCTATCTGAATGAGAAAACATGAAGAAAAGAACATTTGAGAATGAAATATGGAACAGATTGCTCACACAATGATATGTGTTGTATTGTGCTACAGCTATTATAGTTTGGCATGAAATGCATTGACACTATGTCATAGATTATCTCGGTAAACAGTGGTAAATACTTCATGGAATGAAAAACAAAAAACTTAATTTTCTTATTTAATTTGTTTTGTTATTTATATCATTATTCGGGCGAGTATGTTTTAAAGTTAAGTTCTAACCTTGGAGGGGGGTGGTGGGGGGGG
>JAUTBV010151507.1:0-10618 GCA_032361325.1 Lepetodrilus fucensis | reverse complement strand
TTGCACTAGATATGTGTCTACCAAACAGCGGTGGAAAGGTTTTTGGAAGTACAAACATGATTTTATGTATGTCAAGTCAATGTATTTTGCAGTTGTAGCTAAGAACTAGTCCAAAACAACCATAAATATATGTGATAGTATGCCTTTAAATGTATTGTGTAGTATGGTATTGCTCTTTCTCTTCGGAATGACATTCACTTGATTATTTCTCTCTCTCTCTCCATTTTCACCCGCATGGTTTTGTGATATACAGACCTGGGTATCGTTTCTCGAAGCGCTCTTAGCCGCTAAGGGATCATAGCACTCTCTTTGCCGATAGTTAATACATTGCTAAGAGAGTGCTCTTAGCGACTAAGAGAGCTTCGAGAAACGATACCCTGGACAAGACACTGACTAAGTGTTGGCGTTTAACTTCCATAGATCTGGAATATTTCAAACCCATAATAAGCAGTTCGAGAAGTCATAAAGTATAATGCCTTGATCAATATCTCACCCGACACCAGCAAGATAAGTATCAACAAGTTCTAAGTTTATCAATTTATTGTTCGTTTTTTTTTGTAACAAGAATCTCAATTTAACTAGAACACATTTTTAAAAGATTCGTTTGATTTTAATAGACTGCTATATTCCACCTCTGAAGCCTTTTGCATACATCTGGCACCATGTCATTAACTTTCTCCACTAATCTCTTCAAGCTTATGCCACACGACTGTACTGTCAATCGTTTATGATCGGCTTATTATCTCACATTTTGACACTTAAAAATACCTATGATGATGGCACTATTCGTGTTTAATCACTATTTTCTAGTCTTAAGTATTACAATATCGATCACTACCATGTAGTAATTATTCTGTAATGCCTTATGACAGTTGAAGATTGATTGATAACTATTAATTTTAGTTCTCATATAGCTATCGTCATTCATAAGGGATTATGGTGGTGCAATATTTCTATGGCTGAAATTGGTTTTCAATATCATACTTGGTATTTGAGGGCGGTTATCGAGATGAGATAACCAGCTACGTCTATTGCATTGGTCCATACATGTGTACGTAGCAATACGTCTCACTCTTTGGTCCAAATGCCTAGCTTGTGCGCCAGGCTAACTTACCCAAGCCATTGCGACTGCATCTGGTTATTGAATTAATATATGTCCACGTTCGATAGAGTGTATAGTATGAAAGTCTTACACTGTCAAGGTAAGACTCCCCCACCCGAGCATGTACCCACTCAGAGGACCCATAGGTACATGCTTGTGATATTGTATTTCCCGCATATGTATTAGGACTATGACGATTGCTGTGTACCATTGGCTTTGGTAAACCATAGTGCGCCTCGTGGTAGTTGTACTCACAGCATGAATAGTAAGTCAATGTAATTCAAATTAATTCTTAATTTGTTTCCGCAAGCCATGGTGTAGGGGAATAACAGAAAAGAATCAAGATTTAACGGTAATTATGTTTCAGTAGAATCTGTGAAAAGTGTAGGTCAAGGTCACGCAGCTGTTTAACGAAAGACCAAAATATTGAGGAATCTGAATTCAAAGACGAAACGTGTAAACTGACGGACTTTAATTAAGGTCATGCTGTGTTCAGGAGTATATTACGATGTCCAGTGTTATGTCTGTGCATCCATTTCAATATTTCATTAATAATCTGTCCACCTAAAAGGTCATGCTGCGCTATACTGTCTTAATCTCATTTAAATTTAAAAGTTAATTAATAATACATCTACATGTATATGTTGCTGTATAACTCTGAAGTTATTATTTGCACCTGTTACCCTTTACTCATCCTCTCACACCAGGAATACTTTATTACGCTCAGGACTCGCTGCATAGTACCACAGTGAAGTGTGAACGTAATTAAAGGTACCCCTGTGGTGCGAGGATGTCATACACCAGCAATAATAGCCATAATGTAATCCCTTGATAATAACAATCTCGCAACATCATATAATAGTATACAATGTGTGTATGCAGAGAGAAAGAGAAAGAGAGAGAGAGAGAGAGGGAGGGAGGGAGGGAGGAGAGAGATAGCGATAGAGACAATACTAATAGTAATAATAATAATAATAATAATAGTAATAAAAATAAATAAATGGTATGCGTTTATTTTTATTAAGGAGAAGCCTGAAGATGTTCTATAGTTATGTACATAGACATTATTTTTGATATATGTTTTAGGAGTAAATTATGATACCTGGATTACTCGGATCAGGGGGACACGTCAGAGTTGAAGTTGAGCTGAAAAAGTTGTCTTCTACCTCGGCTCCATAACCCTGTAACGAATACAAATGAATATACGACAATACATTGACAGGCGAATTCTCACATTTCATTGGCTATAAAATGTGCATATTTAATTAGGAACACCCACGAATTATTTAAAAAACGCAAATGGACACGCATTTATAGTAATATCATCGTTGTATGGTAGACAACAAATGCCACTGCAACTGAATATGGTCGTATTTATATTTGCTTCATTATACCAAAGTGGTACGACCAAAATAGAATACGTAACGGCAACGTTTTCTTGCAATTCCTTCATAGATCAGTTGATGCATCAGACAAGATAAATAGCGGAACGTTCCCTTTATTCATAGACACTATTGATATGTTAATAACTATCGAGTACTGGGGACTAAGTACATCAGTAAACAACAACCTTTTGGTGGATAAATCAAGCGTAATTAGTCTCAGCTCGAAATCCTTTATCCATTATATAGGTCTATCAACTGTGATAGTATGCTTTTAACCTTCTCCCTGCTGAATAGTTCCATTGTGCATGTATTTTGGGCAGTGAGGAGGTTAATGTCATAGTAATATTTGACACACTCACATCAGAGGTGGATGTGGTACATTCTGATGGAAGAGGGATGTTCTCCGCCGGCTGAAAGAAACAAGTCGTGTCAGAGGTCAATTCTCTGACAGTATCATAATATAACAATGAATGGAAATATACGCTATTATGGAATTTGTTCACGTGAACCCACTTACCTTCATGAGGCTATAAAGCAAGTCGCTTCTGAAGTCATTCCTTAAATATTTAAATCCTTATACATATATTCATGGTATTTAACTACATACAATTGATATCATTGCTAAATGTATACAGTCATGGTTTATTGTCATAGTTCATGTCTATAAAAGAAAATGGAATGAGTCTGTCTTCTAAAATGTTCAATTTAAGAGACCAAGATACTGATTTAAAAATATTAAAATAAATGTTGATAAATTGGACCCACGTGCAACACACATGGTACCCCTGATTGTGCGTAAGACATATAGTTGGAATTTAGTCGTCACGCAAATAGATCGTCAGTCAGCGTCGCTATGCGTGATTTACTGGCCAATGATTGTTTGTAAATGGTAATTCCACTGTATTTGACAAGCACAACATCTAGCACTATAAATACATCCAGTTTTATTACCAGGAGTTCTAATTTCTAACAGTTGTAAGACTACAAATTGAATGACAGCTTATTTCAAATTAACTGGGAAGATTCCGTGCGGATCTATAGTTACCAGACATCACTTCCTGTCTGGCAATTTCAAGCCAGTGGAGTTATGTATTTTTCTTTATTGCTATTCTACTATGAAAGTGAACTTTGCAATAAGGTATGTTTGCTGGTATTTGACATACTGGTTCAATAGTCATGCTGAAATATGTTAACACTGTCGCCTATGGGATATTATTTGGTGGCGTATAACAAATACGTACATCCTCTGCGGTTTTATAGGGTCCTGTTACATAGGCGTCGCTATAGCAATCAGTTGTCAGGTTATTTCCGCCAGTTCTCGTAATCGTAAGACGAGGACATGAGTACCCTGGGCAAACTTCGCCGTCGATACGGTCAACATGTGACAAAATCTTGATGAAGAGAAGACTGAAACAGACGATTAGAAGTAAAGAGCCTTAGTGTAAATGAAATGGCTCTAACACGTCATGGCCAAAACAGCTAGATGTTCCTATATTTAATTTCCTAAAAGTTATCACCTCGTAACAAATGTTTCACGACAACCTCACAAGTTGCATTCCCCTCCAAAATCTCCTAACTTTCGGAGGTGATAAACTAGGTCATAACTTTAGGAGCTCCCAAAGTTAAGATGTCGTTGTAAAACGGGGGCTAGGATCCTGCCCAGGCCCAGATTTCTCTAAACAAACTTGAGTTTGAGATTTTGCTCAGTTGAGATTTCTCTCACTGATTCAACAAGTTAATGTAATTAATGTCAGGAATCTCAGCTGAGCAAAACCTCACTGTACTGACTGTGCTGGTACATGTATACTACTTAGGCTATTACTACTGTAAATCCAACCTTGCATCTAGGCTATTACTATTGTAAATCCAACCTTGCATCTAGTCATTCTTGGTGTTTGTATTAAATATAGTCAGGTAGCACACCCGCATTTGTATATCTACACTGTACTGTTAAAATTAAGTCCATCAATACTTATAATTGTATTGTACATCCAACATTGCCTATCTTGTCATTCTTGATGACGAACATTTTGTATTAACTTTTTCATTTTACTCTTGTACCACCATGTGTGGAGAAAGAGAATAAAGTTGAAGTTGAAGTTGACAAGACCAAGGATAATATCTGCATTGCCACTCTATATAGGCAGCGCATCCTATCTTCAGAAAGGTATATTTAGCTAACATTGAATTCGGGACCTTTGACTCCGAAGTCCAAACGTTCCACGCAATCCTGAAGTCACTAACCCAACGGAAGCGTCCCAGAAGTACGCTCTGCCTGTGGTGTCGGCATCCAGTTCTGCTA
The DNA here is from genome assembly GCA_032361325.1 of Lepetodrilus fucensis. Classification (NCBI taxonomy): domain Eukaryota; kingdom Metazoa; phylum Mollusca; class Gastropoda; order Lepetellida; family Lepetodrilidae; genus Lepetodrilus; species Lepetodrilus fucensis. The sequence goes on along the minus strand of JAUTBV010151507.1, from coordinate 5,829 downwards.
TGGTGGCCACTTCCAGGGCAGGGTTATTCTTGTCGATTCTGGGCAACGCACCCGTGATGGTGAAGTCCGTTGTGTCTTTAGGATAGCAGATTCCCAGTCTGATGTAGTCCCCACTGGACGAACACAAACATAAAATATGTTTGGTTTGTTTACTAGTCCGCAATAATAACTACTGTCATAATTACCCAATCTAGCGAGTGTCGTATATATCTGATTGATCCATAGTTTCTGATCTTATATTAATACGACTGATAATTATCTGTATTGTTATTGCTATTACTATTATTGTTATTATTGTTATTATTGTTGTCCATTAAGATAACGTTTGTCATGTGTGGACGCGTATGAACTAAAATATTTCTTGTGTCTCCTAAAACATCTATTTCTTGCATCTCCTAAAACATGCTCAAAGCGTCACATTATTATCCCCAGCCCAATGGATCATTATGCACTCAGTGGTCTTTCTCAACTCCCTAGGGAGTATACAACCCAAGCTGCCGTTTCCAGCTCTACAATGTTACCATTCACATAGCCATGCCAATCACACCTGGGTCCCCTTCTGTGCTGGATGTTACCGATGTTGGGAGAGAGTGAGGGTCTAGGTGAAGATGTGTGTATGTCATTCATTCTTTAAACATGTAATAAATGAGACCATCTGTCTTCGGGAGACCAACCTCTCAAGATTCCGCCCTGATACGTCCAGTTTGGTTGGGGCGGTTCCATTGAAGTACACTGTATACGACTTCTTCTTTATAACGAGGTATATGTTGCCCTTCTCACCTGTGGACAAAATAATATTATAGTAATCACGTCAGCATGTACTTGACACAAGTTGATAGTCATCAACTGGGAGTTAAGCCCTTTTGGCAAAGTCGCTAGATTGTCTGACTCGCAATGGCCTGTTTCAATGGCGCCCAACGTGCATCGTTTTTATAATGTATGACTACATAAATTTATATATCTGTAGTATGATACTTATGTAAAATAAGATAAAATTAACCCATGCTGGCGGGTTTACGGCAAGACTATGTGTATTGTTGGTTTCATGCTGTCGTTTCATGCTGTCGTTTCATGTTTTCGTTGATAAAAGTATCCACAATCCGAGGCTTTACTTTTATAAACTCGTAGAATAACATTGGTATCAAAAGACACTCGGTGGAGATCCTCTATATATCTATATATGTTTGATTCTATGACCTTAGGCTACCCACCTTCAATATCACTTTTAATATCTGGTATGTCATCTCGTCGTAGATACATTGGACCATGCTTTTCTAGTGTTTTAAGCACTCCGTCTCCTTTGAAAACGGCCTGTGAATGATCAATCTCTTAGAATTAATTCGGTATACTAATACATAGTTCACAAATCACCAGCCTGTTCTGGCAGGTTTACTACATCATAGCACAACTGCAATAAACCGACAAGAATCGATACGAGTGAAACTCATCTTAATATTGGCAATGAAACCCCAATTTAAATAAAAATAATTGTTATTAATTTCTGTAAACTAAAAAACATGATACATGATACATAAAAACATGTGCATTCCACACACTGTATCATCAGAAGTGGCAAACAACGATTCAGTACCATCCGGTGGTCGCAGGCTAACTGCAATATTCAGTAATATACCCCTCTTCCGGTCTCGTTGTCATGTTTTCTTTTGTTCTAAGTGTACGTGTATATCTGGATACGTGTACACATTTTCAGAAAAATTGTAGGTAATATCAGAAATGAACATACACTTTTTCAAAGCATTAATTATTTCATTTCGGAGAAAGTGTACGAATAGCGGAAATACAAGTACACTTTCCCTTCATCGAGTTGTGCCCAAACCTGGTATCGAACCAGTCTGGTTTTATAGAAATGACACAAATATGCCTTCCGATGCATTTTCCAAAAACATTCCATGCCCATGCCTAATCTATATCCGGTACAGACGGTGTTTACCGCAGTAATTATAAGCGTAGATATATAGTACAATATGTTATAATAAGTATTCAAAGTCCTGTGTCTAAATATAGACTACGGCACACTGAATTATGGGATGCACAATGGCGGCTTTTTTTTTAAGGGTAGCTGTCTTCGGATATGAAATATATATCTTTCCCGATGACTACCAAATCTGAACAAAATCTCACATTTCGGGGAAAGATTTTTTTTTTTCAGAATACGCAATACTCCCGTTAGAGACGATCTTCACCTATGCAAGTATGATCTTGTCTCTTTAAGATAATGGAGCGATAACTCTCTGTACATTCCAGAAAAATAATGGAAAGATATTCAATGGATAAAAAGAGCAACTGCATTTTAATTCTAGGTGTTGTTCAAACCTTGGCATACTCGTGAGGACAGACGGCGAAGTTGCTGACGTCGTTGTAGTAGCATTGCGGCGTGGTGTAAAACGGGCTGGGTGCTACAACTTGTGTGTTGGCTGTTCCAGATACGCTGCCATCCACGTCGGCGAAGTTCATCTGTTTGTTGCCGTCCTTAAAGTCAAAATACTTGTAACCAGGGGCACCATTCCACGCTCGCTTGGTTGTGTTCTGAAGACAAATATTAACATACACGCATGAGTCTTGTCCGCTTTACTTATAGGCGTATGGCCTACTATCACAGATCGTGAAGTTGGCTAGCAAGGGTTTACCTGAAAATAGATATATGTTTGTACTACACAAGTACTTTATCTATACAACCAGTTACTTATTCCACATGCCTCGCTAATTATCAATATTTTCATATTTATATTACTATTTATTAATTATCTCGGCGTATACATGTTTGTGCCAGTGGTCGTGAAACGTTACTTTGACTGTGGTCAATTGCTTGGAGTTATCCCCCTTAGTCAGGAAACTAGAGGAAATTGAGTTTTACGGTATTTTATTCTATTCAGGTTATCATGACGTGTAAACTGCAATGGACTTTTACATACAGCGGTAAAAAGCCACTCGACAAACAGCGCATCCTATCAATATCGCGTCAGAAGGGTAACTTTCGCGAACTTTGATGTCAGGCCCACGGGACTGGATTTGAACCTGTAACCTTTACCTCCGAAGTCCAACGTTCTACTACACCTCCCAAAATGTGTACAAAATGTGTATGTATAAACATGCCATAAACTTATCAATATGATTGTAAGCTAATAAATTATTAAGTTCCGGTTGACCAGTCTCAACGTCACAAGGCTACAGCTGCAGCTGGAACAATGGGACAAGAATTGCATCTACATCTGGACGTGTATTGGGGTCATAGCACCTTACGGGTACCCACGTACGTACCGTGTCACAATAGCCAAATTTGATTGCTTCTACGAGGCTGTTGGCTTTTGGAGGGTAAGGATTACTTCTCTTCACACTTATGGCTCCTGCCACTCTGGTGTGCGTGCCTATCGACTTGGTTTCGTACTTGTCGAAGAAACAGTTCGTCACAATCCCGGGACCCTGGTAAAACACGATACCCTGCAGAGGTTCGTCTCTGTTAGAAACAAAAACAAAGTTTGGAACCTTTAGAACATATATTATTATCAACCAGATTCATATAAAAAATATTTTGAGTGAAAATTATTCTATTATATAACATATAATCAATTACCACTTACGGGCGTTTAGACACAGATCGTCCGAGAAATCCCGCTGGCTTTCCAGTATTCTCTGTTTCCCCTATGAACATGGACTGAGTAATTTGGGCGTACGTTTCCGGCCTAGATGCCGCCATGGTTAAACCCATGTTCGCATCTGCTAGGCTGAAATCCAAGTAGAGAACAAAAGTATTAGTTGAAAATATCCTACTAGTCATAGGATTTGTCTTGGGCAGTGTGCATGAACACGCTATAAACCACACTATAGCCATACATGTGCCATAGTAAGTATAATGAAGTTGATGTACATATTAAGAAAAATGTCCAGGAAAACGTTCATATTTTAGGCGATAATAGGCCCGTAACCAATATATATACACAAAAAAGATGAATTTCACAACGTTGAAAAAGCTTAGGATTTTCAATTTTCTTTTGCTTTGTATAGACGATATATGATATTATTATGATTACTTTATTACACAAAACAAATCTTTTTCAACCGTCACAATTATGGATTTCAAAATTACGTTACTGTTAACACCGTATACTTACGTGAATTGATTCATAATGACTATCCCAGCTTTCAACCATACATTCTGCACTTTGTTTTTGTATGCAGTGAAACTGAAAAGGTAGAACAAAGTATATGTTCATGGTGGAAACATGTATAATGCATATAAATAATTGCATGGTTCAAAGGGTTATAACGGGGTTAATACATTCTAGTATTCCGATACACAGTCGACGTCATCCGCTTATCAGAACGATTCGCGTTTTCGGTAAACTCGTGCAGGTCGGCTAACTGAATGCCTAAATTTAGCAAGAGTTTCCCCTCAATAACTTAATTACGCCCAGGCCGTGGTATTAAATGTTACATTCTGACACTGGACGTTAGTTTTATGCGTGAATTCCCTCCCAATGTTCAACGCCTCACATAACCCTACATGGTATCATAATGGGAGTTCCCGTACTTAGGCCCACCCAAGATTTGTCCCACGGGCCTAAGAACGGAAGCTCTTTCCGTATTTAGGCCCATGGGTTAAAAATTAGGATTTAATGTTATAGGACTCCCATGAGGCAAATCATGTCCTTGATCTGAAAAGGAGCATGGCTATTTCAGACGAACTGTAACGTTCATTGGACGGTATATTACGCACTAAGGACACCAAGACATAATATGTTTCAATTAACACAAGTGCCAACTATATATCTTTCGCATGAGAAACTCAAGATCATATATAATGGTTACTTCCGAAGTGCTTGGTCTAATTTAGGATTAACTGATTCTGTCCCCAAAAGTGGTATTTTCCGTAATTAAGCCCGGGGCTTAAACACTGGAACTCCCGGTACGCCTTTTTAGGAAACACAACTCACTATTTAGCATTAATAACGTAATTAATCCACACGGTCAAAACACCGACAATAATGGCATTCTGTTATACCTACACAAATAGTAGTAGCCTATCTCATACAAATCGTGATTGTATGTCTTTTTAAAAGAATGACAATATACCTACCCATACAGCTGAGATTTATCAAGGGCAGATTTCTTGTCTGTGGGATCAATTCTTGGTGTGTGCGAAATCGAGTGCGGTATGACACCATTCTCTGTGATGGACTCCCCCTCTTTGGTTGTTTCCCCTTCATGAGCGATGCGTCGATCTATCCTCATACCCCTCTGTGACAAACAACAGAACCGTTACTTAGATGGCCTCGTGCCGCCATGTATAACACAATAGCGCGCATAAATGGGTAAAACTATATTTATACCTGGTCTAAATATTCTGGTGATAAACTACACGGTGACATGCGCTTGGCGGTTGTTTTATTTACATACCTTACGCTGTATCCCAATCTATTACGCGTGGACCATCAAACAACATGATTCCTCTCTGAATCAAAACGAACTTTAAGCACACGATCCTCACTAACGGCGTATTAAAGGCATACTATCAAATATATTTATGGTTGTTTTGGACTAGTTCTTAGTACATTCACTCACAGGACTTTGAATTATTATATTAACATATAGGGTATATGTTATTATAATTATTCAAAGTCCTGTAATTCACTTGGCATACATACAATCATGTTTGTACTTCCAAAAAGCTTTCCACCGCTGTGTGGTTGACAAATCTCCACTGAAACCCCCTATAGACAACCTAAATATGGTCGTATTTGTATTTGCTTCATTATATCAATGTAAGGGGACATAACTCAGTGGTACGACTAAAATATAATGCGTAACGGC
>JAUTBV010151485.1:0-10619 GCA_032361325.1 Lepetodrilus fucensis | reverse complement strand
CGCCAATTAAAATGTTATGGGCCATTCTGGCGCATAGGGTAAGTTCCAATGCGCCATATGGGTTTCTAATGCGCCAAGGGCGCATGCCAAAGGAGTCCCTGAATACGGCCTCTATATATCATGCAATGGGACATAACTCTAATGTTTGTGCCTTCTTAGAAAAGTGATGCATCAAAGAAATAGCGGAACGTTCCCCTATTTAATATAAAATATGAATTGTTTTATAAATATTGAGTACATCAGTAACTTCTGGGTGGATAAATCAAGCGTAATTAGTTTCAGATCGAAATTTGTTTGTCCGATTATACAGGTCTATCAACTGTGTTATTATGCCTTTAACGGGTTGTTCTATGACCTCTAAGCACCATATCCCATGTAGTGCTGTGTTTCTGATAGTCAACCATTATCTTTATGTTTATGATCCTAGGTAACTTCTGCCAATACCCGGTATATTTGTGATGTATGCGCCTGCAAACAAATTCTGTATACACTTGCAGATATTTACAGACTTTCTTTATACACATGCAGACATTCTGTATACACCTGCAGACATTCTGTATACAGCTGCAGATATTCTGTATACACCTGCAGACATTCCGTATACACTTGCAGATATTCTGTATACACTTTCTTTATACACAATCATGCAGACATTCTGTATATATCTGCAGATATTCTGTATACATCTGCAGACATCCTGTAATCTGTATACACCTACAGATATCCTGTATGCTCCTACAGACAATCTGTAAATCTGCAGATATCCTGTATACACCCACAGACACCATCCTGTATACACCCTGTACAATTATAACTATACCGTAATTACTCTAATAATTCGAACAGGAGAAAATAATTAAATTTATAGGTGTTCGAATTATTAGGAAAATAGGAAAATTGAAAATGATCAGTGTCCATATAATTAGAGACAACCAAATTAAAATACAAAATATGGTTCAGGTTGTAAATGAAATGGTAAATAAATGAAGGATTCAATAAATAAAACAAAGTAAAACAAACAATTATTTGAAAAATTACTTTGTTCTAATAATTGGAAATTAGGATTTGAATTTGTTTTGTCATGCTCGTATTGTTATTGTCAGAAATAAATTATTTTTGGCAATTAATTTAGGTGTTCAAACTATTATAGGGTTTGAATTATTAGAGTAATTATGGTACCTATCTGGCACACATTATGATGATAATCATGACATCACAATTCTTGTGTAGAGGTCCACATGGTCTTGGTGGTAGAGCACAACAAATATGTCTGCATGTACTAGTATATATTTAGAACAAAGCAATTTATTTACGATAGGTCTCTTTGTAACTTGATATTTCCTGCTGACCCATCCTCAAATATTTAATGGAGGTTAAGTGTAGTCATAATTGCCTGTGTTTCGAGGAGGATGCTGACCATAAGATACTATTTTTTGTACGGACAGATGGGAAGGCTAGAGAGTATTGTCTCTGTACCATGCTGGGTGCAGATCTAAAAAGACCCATAACATTAAAACGTGTAAGGGAGATTTGTTAACCACGCAGTGGTGGAAAGCTTTTTGGAAGTACAAGCATAATTTTATGTATGTTAAGTGGTCCAAAACAACCATAATTGCTAATAGTCATGCTACTTTAAAGGAATAATATCACAGATGTTTATGGTTGTTTTGAACTAGTTCTTAGCTACAACTGCAAAATACATAAAATCATGTTTGTACTTCCAAAAACCTTTCCACCGCTGTTTGGTAGACATTTATCTAGTGCAACCCCCTGTAGTCTACTCATAGACAACCTGAATATGGTTGTATTGTTATTTCCTTAATTATGTCAATGCAAGGGGACATAACTCAGTGGTACAACTTAAACATGTAATACACACATCTAACGTTTAATCGCAATTCACTCATAGTTCAGATGATGCATCAAAGATAAGATAAATAGAGAAATGTTTCCTATATTCATATAAAACATTAATATTTTGATAACTATTGAGTACTGGGGACTAAGTACATCAGTAGGCCCTAAATAACAACTTTGGGGTGGATAAATCAAGTGTAATTAGTCTCCGATCGAAATTTGTTTGTCCATTATACAGGTCAATGAACTGTGATATGCCTTTAACAAGGAAGACCTAAAATGTTTGTGTCTAGCTTTCTTTGAATCTTGAGAATTGGCCTTGGCATTGGATTGTTCTCATTATGCATCAGTAATACAAGTTGTTGCTACAAATCACACCTTGAGAGCCCAGCGTTAGTCATTGTCTAGATAACATCTGTCAGTGTCGCTGTGCAATATTATTAACACTCTTCTGTAGTTAATATACGGTAATGACCTTTGATTGACCTTTGATTAGACACACCTTTCATGCAGGCGAGACAAACACACCTTATTTATTAAGGCGGGTATTTTCACTCTCATGTCATTCAAACAATCTATATGGGCATTATACAGTATTTAGTATATAAAATTAAAAGGAGCAGTCTGTTGATTTTCATTTATTTAAAAAAAAAAAAATCTGATGTGATTAAGGCATACTATCACACATATTTATAGTCATTTTGGACTACCGTAGTTTTTTGCTACATTTGCAAAGTACATTCACTTGACAAAAACCTTTCCACCGCTGTATGGTAGACAAAATTCCACTGAATATGGTCGTATATGTATTTGCTTCATTATATCAAGGCAAGGGGACATAACTCAAAGTGATACAACTAAAATATAATACGTAAGGGCAACGTTTGCTTATAATTCCTTCATAGATCAGTTGATGCATCAAAGACCAGATAAATATCGAATGTTCCTAATTAATATTTTGAGAACTATCGAGTACTGGGGACTAAGTACATTAGTAAATAACAACTTTTAGGTGGAGAAATCAAACGTAGCGTCCCATATCGAAATTTGTTTGTCCATTTAGGTATATCAAATGTGACAGTATGCCTTTAAAAACAAGTGGAGGGTCAAGTAGGCAGTGATGTTCATGGGCTACAGAGGTAGCTGACATCTAGCCTTCTATTCTCTGATGACCATAAGCAGTGATAAGAGACATGTACGGTATGGTCTTGCCCGGGGTGTCCTTTCACGAAGAGACCACAACGCTCTTTGCCGATAGCTAATGCACTCTCTTAGCAATGTATTAGCTATCGGCAAAGAGAGTGCTATGGTCCCTTAGCGGCTAAGAAAGCTTCGAGAAACGATACCCTGGTTAGAATAGAAGGGAATGTTAGAAGAGGAATCTCGAGCTACTGTTGAGTAAACTCGTTGAAGTATCATAAAATCTACTTATTATCCCTTGCCTTCCTGCATGGTAACGAGGAGTGAAATAATAACATTGTAAGAATCATATTTATAATTTTATTATTTCACTCCTCGTTACCATCATTATATATAACCCACTAATTCAGTCATTGTGAGAACTCGTCGTAGTTTTTTTTTATTTCAGGAGACTTAGAACTGCTAATGGTCAAACCAGATGAATTATCCCATGCCAGAATCTCAAAAATGATTTGGGCATTAATTACATTTAGCTGTAGTTAGAATGCATCGAATACGATATAGGTATCATCAGCTGATCATACCTACTGTACATGTTTTTGTTAGTGTCGGCAACTGTCATAGATGTTGAGTGTGTATGTGGGTGTGTGCGCGTATGCATGCGGTCAATCCGCTTGTATATGCATACTGTACAGAGAAAGTTCGAGAATATATAGGTGGGCATCTACACAGCGATTGGTGTTATGAAGCGTACATCGATAAGTAGCCCCATCAACCCAGTGCTTTGCATGTTGTTACGAAGCGTCGATAAATCGCCGTGTCACCGTGATCGCGATGGTCATCACGTCCTTGATCACGTGTTCAGTTCATCTGCCGTAACTTGGCATAATATGTCGCCATATGTATAGGCTACTACATGATTCCAAGTTTATTTCAACTTAGCTACGTATTTGCTGTCTCATTGGCCGCGTATATAGTGTTAAAGGCATACAATCACGGTTTGTTGATATATTTCGTTTAGCAGTCTAGAGTCATCGCAAATGAATGACATATTTCCACTGAGACGTTAAACTCCATATAATAATTACTCACTTGAATGCATGGTCAGATCAGGCGTATTTACCTGAAAGTATGTACATTTGATTTATTTGCACAAGTATGCTGGGCAAGAAACTACATTTTGCGCACTTCCTAGGTTGGGAATGTTTTTAAATATTTTCATATTTTGTTATTTAAAAAAAGAAAAAAAATATATTTATCATAAGATTGAAAACCAGCTGGGACATGCGGGAACTGTTGCAATATGCTCGTCTAGACAAATCAAATGTACATACTTTCAGGTAAAATAATTATGTTTGACCATGAAATACAAAACTGTAATTGTATGCCTTTAATTATTGACCTTGATTTGTAATGACATTTTACAAATATTTAATATTAAGTAACTACTTTCTGAGATGCATATTGTATATACAACATGAGTAAATCGTTTTAATGAAGTTTTTTAAACATCCATTTATACGCCCTTTCCATTCATGTGCGTAAGCATGAACATTATGTGAAGATCTATTCAGCCCTTCTGTGCAAATACATTTTTTAAAAGGTCATTTCTCCAGGAGACATTTAATGTCGTTGCAACCGCCCAACGAGAGTAACCATCGGAGCGGTGATTAACATATACTGTACATATTTTACTTATATTCATTGTACAATTAACCGGAATTATTATTTTTCAAAATATACATGCAAACTTGAATCTACACGGTATATTCTCAGAATCGTAATTGACGTCGCTTTCTGATATAATATACAGTAAGCGTATACACGCTTTGATAATAGAGAAACTGAAAGTTAATGACGAAGCACTTTGAAAGTAGTTCGCAGAATTTAGTGACCAGTCCCTGGTAAGCGTTATCGCCGAAACGCAACTAGTACAGACCTGTTGGTGGGTTTAGTATAATAGGGTGTGGGTTGTACCATGCCAAAAAAATATACGCAGTTACCCTTGACAATGTATACTCGATGGTGATGGAAATATTTATAGGTTTACTTCGCAAGTTTACCTGCTTCAAAAGCAATAACTGTTGTATAATGCAATGTAACGGGTATATTTGTATGCATACTCAAACTTGACTGAGGGTGGAGGAGATTCCTTACTTATATGTGTGTAATAAATAAATGTCTACGTGTTATACGTGTGTCTATATAATATAGATCTTGTAGTGTATAGTACTCCCAGGGGAACAGTTGTTTATATAGCGCAGTTAAATCCACCGCGCAGTATAGTACTAATATATATATATATATATATAGGCTACCTTCGTTGAACATAATTATAGGCTACAATGCAACAATCGTGTTGTTATATATAACCTTATATATTGCTTCTGCGAAGCATAATCCTCAAATCTCGCTTTCAGATGAATTGCTAGTATTGTATGTATGGAAACAGATTTCCATTAAATACTGCAGTCAGTACACGCGCATGCATGTATACAGCCTAGACATATGGCATTCTTTGATCGCGTGCACGTCAAACTTAGTGTGTTATTCGGGGCCACCGGAACTCAATCACGCATACATACATGCATGTAGGCGATCAATATGTATGGTACAGCATAACCTATTACATACACTAGAGTACCGTTTCTAGAAGCTCGCATATCCAATATGATCAGACCATAGTGCTTTCCTATGTGATTAATTGTCCTCTATATAAAGAGATCTATACGAGAATGCTTATAATCGTATAATGTAGTAGATACGAGAGCTTCGAGAAACAATACCCATGTTGTTGTTTTTTTCATTTTAAAGCATGTCTTTTGTGACTATGGACTATGGACTATGCTATTATACGTCGTGTTATAATTCATTGGACGTTGCCTAATTTTCTATGCCTAATTTATACTACACAAGGTTCAAGGTTGTCTGTATTTACTGAGACCCAATTCTGAGATTTGATGTTTGCTATGTATATTATAGTGTGTTGTCAGAGTATGATATTATGCATAATTACCTACCGGTGAGTTCGTATACGTGCATAGTACGTTAGTAAATGTACTAGTATACTTATCATAAATCTACTTCCTCGAGCACACAGAACTGCACTGCAGATAAACGGGAAGTATACTTAGTAGTGGAGAGTAGCTTTAATCTCTGTTCGTGCTTGACAATGAATGGGAGTATAGCACGTATAGTGTAACACTACGATATAGTTACATATACACCTGTACCCGGCAGTTCAATGGCTATTTTATTACTATTAAACAAGGAAGCACAATTTAATGGAGTCACGATTAAGTACGAATGTCATGTGAAGGCAGTTTGCGAAAGGATAGGATAGGATGAACCTATATACTAATTAATTAAGACATGGATTTTAACTGACAGGTATGATGGACAAGTGCGTGTTGTGGGTCCACTTGTGGCCGTCACGGCTCATGCTTGTGTGTGTGTGTGTGTGTTTGTGTGTGTGTGTGTGTGTGTGTGTGTGTATGTGTGTGTGTGTGAGAGAGAAGGGAGTGAGAGAGAGATACGAGGTAAATACTTCCGAAAGAGAATGAGGCAGGAGAGAAATAACAGCATTATATCGGTTGATATATAACTAATTTCGGTATATATACAGTTAGACTGTGGGCGTGCCAGGGGTAGATGTGATGATTGTTTGTGCTCAGGGTCCACCGTTCAGCCAATATTCCACCCCACCCTTCCCTTGTTGAAAATTGCATGTGCTCATGCATTACTGGCTTTCATCTAATATATGGCATAGATGCAGTTCTGTATGTATATTTCTCATCCTCGCTTTCAGAATATCGAAGTCTTGATTACATAGTAATCCACCATAGAATATATATATAAATTAACGATCAGTAATATGTGTTCCACTCCCAAGTGTATTTAAATACAATTCGCAAAGAAACAAACAAGGTGATAATAATTCTCCCTGTCACACACCACTATCACGATGTTTTTTCAAGACCGGAGACGGAAACGGCAGGTTTATGAAGAATGGTGCGAAGAAGAAGAAAAAACTATCGGAAATTCGGTAATTCTTCCCAAAATATTTTCAGCGCTGACGTGGAATCTCCGGTGTGCAATTATTTTATTACATCTTTAAACAAGCCGTCGAGTTGTGTCAACTCTTGGGGAATGACGGGAGAGTGTGCGTTGGCGTCTTTGATGTGTGGAGCTTGCACAGGATATGAGCGGGAAACAGCCCAACAAGGGGAAGACGTTGACCAACAAACCAGAGCATCGTAAACCAGTGTTGTTTGTCTGCACCAAGGGGGCAGCGGGTCACGTTTTCAGGGCAGCTGATGTATTGCATTCACTCCCATCACCTGTCAAGGACAGTTTATACAAACCGGGGGACTTAACTGAAATTGCCTTTCCAGGTTTCAAATCCGAACACCCAACTATAGGACTTCCTTCGAAGTCTTTGAGAAACATTTAGAATGTTAAATCTTTAACAATACGAATACTTAGTATATGTTTTACCTTATTTACGCTTCGTTATTTTTATTATTTTAATATTTAATTATATTGTATACATGCATCCATGCCTCAATTAAATAAGTTAATTATATACTTAATTAGACACTTTGAAAAAACAACTACTAATTTCCGTCATATTTATATTTTCTTTATTGCCACATTGAAAATTATCAGTAAAAATATCTTAAAAAGTTAAAAATTCAACATTTGACATAGACACTTTTTTTTGTAATGCGGCATTCTTTTCGTTTTGCATTGCAAAGTCAATGCTTGGACGCATTATGAAACGTAATAACGGTGACAAGGAGAGAGCTTTGGGCATGCTAAGTAATGAAATGTGGCAATGCTCTTTACTGTACACTTGTACACGATTTTTCGGCTGCATCAAACTGTACAACCCGACTGAGAACGTTATGAATCTTCCACTACCAGGTCAACTTCCGGTTACTATGCCTAGACAGGACAGACATATGCTGTGGAACCATCAGCCAGACCGCTTCTTTTCCACTGCAAGGACGTCTAGTCAAACTGTTTGACGTCACTGGAAGGTCATACAAGACGAGTTACAACTGAAATCGTGTGTTCGAAATTACTTCTGTTGCAGTTGGTGTTGACAAAACCTGACAGTGCTCTCACATGAACTGTGATACTATCTTTCTGGTTGATCTTTCAGTACAGGTTGCTTCGAATTGTTTTCCTCTAATGTTTCAGTTTTTATATTATAAACGTTTTCTAAGCAATGCTTGTCTTGTCGCATTTTTAACAGTTATAACTTGAAATTGCATTTACATAGCGTGTCAGTATATATACATTGCACATTAAGTGGGGAGCGACATTAAAATAGGATGTCAACATTATGTGTGTCAATCCCCTCTCATGATGTATATGTTATTGTGTAGTTACAATATTGTTTAAATCAAAATTCACATTATTTCGGCCCACCTTTCCAAAAAGAATATAAACATGTGTATAGGCCAAAAGCATTAACAGTTTGATTATCTCACAGTCACAGGCATTCATATTTATTTCATTGACATTTACATTTGCCGGTTAAATCTTTATCATGAATAGTGGGAATGAACGTCATGTAGAAAGAAAAACAAGGAAGATCAACCTGAACACGAAACGAATATGGTCACGTTGCAGAGGTAGGAGAGGATTTACGGGGGCACGTTTTAGAACCAGACATCCGCTCAGGGAAGCCATCGTTCTAATCCAATACCAGCACGTTAAGATGCATGGGAATCTGTCAGTATCTGAACGAAACGTGCTCTCACATGGTAGAAAATATTCGATGTGGCAGTCGCAATGCATGGGCTGTAATGCCAACATTAATAATATTACACTAGGTTTGTTGGTAGTATACACTTTCTGTTTAATAGGAGAAATAGCAATGGTATTAAGTTTGCTACTGGACTTTGACTATAACATAAAAGAAAACCTCTGCAACGTGAGTGACCACATGTATTTAGTTAATGTGCATTTATTGTATATGCCATTAATACTAATATTATTATTTAGATCACTCGCATAATTGGAGGGGGGGGGGAGGAATAATAATTAAAAAAAACATTTTAAAAACATTGTAGAATTAATTAATTATAACATATCAGTAAATATTGATAAAAAACGTACATCAGTAGGCCTATAGTCTACTACAAGATTATCCCATGAATTCAGCACTGGAACAGTTTGGCGGCACACTCAGTGTGACACAATATTGATGTGACCCAATGACCGTCTGTCCACTACGTCACAGGTCAAAGGTCAGCTTCACAACTCGATATTAGCCTGAGACCCCTATCGATTCAAAACGTGTTTGTGAAACCCCCAAACGTCTTTAAAATTACGCGATTTTTTATTATTTGTCTCACAATGAAAGCATCATATGGCAAATAATTAACTCTCTTTTTATTGTTCTCTGATTTCATCCAACATATCCGAGACCACGTTATGTGTGAACTATTCGTGCAGCACCAGCCCTGGTGACCTATACCACTACGTGCGTGATGGCGGTGGTCCCCTGGGCATGTGGTGATGACATAGCTGTGGGGCTGTGTTGACAAGCACTGGGTGTTGCAAACCTTGACTGACTGGTCACTGAATAGATCGTGCAGATATGTTTGTTGGTCCACGTTAACATTGTTGACGGACAACATTTACAACAGGTTACAATACAATTGTGGCTGCTTCAGTGAACAGAACAAAACCGAACAGAACAGGAGTTTATTCTCATGAAAAATCACACGTGATATAATAAGAAAACAATGAAACAAATACAAATTGTAGATGAATACGTTTTGAACATAAAATGCATGTGAATGTCCAAGAACATGTATATATGACCATATATGACCATAAATATATGTGATATTATATGCTTTAAAACAAGTACGAGCATCGGGTATTGGTGCATATATTTCGCATTATCAACGGTGACATAATTCCATTGACCAATGAATGGCACGTTTTGCAATAGTTATAGAGTGGTCTTGTATAGGCCTACTGGTAATGTATAAAATGCTTAGTATGATGAAGTTTCATCATGGAACTATGTAGGCTAAATATGTTTCTGTCCAAATATGATAAATGAACGGCAAAATATTGATTAATAAACATCTGAAGTCACCATAAATTAAACGAATAACTAGCAGAAAATGAGTATACCTTACTTTTTATCGAATAACTTTGTATAAACATCATAACCATGAATTAAGATAATATGCGACCATATCATAGATAATTGCCAGTTAGCAATCATATGCTTTTGGTATTTTGTAGTGGGATTTTGAGATATCTGAAAATAATATATCCTATATAGCTCATGTATGTGTTGGCTGGGTATATTTATATCATAGACCAAATTTACACATCGCAGGCAGGCGATTGGATGGTTATATTTGGAGTACTAGTATTTAAAACTCGTATTGATCACTGAGATGTAAGCCTAGGCTATGTTCGTTAGTTTACTAAATAATTCAGTAGGCCTATACGTGGTTGTATAGACTTTGCTTTATTTTTCTATTTGTTTAACATGCTTTATTCGGGGAAAATGTAAATTATTGAGGAAATGTAGATTGTACACGGTGAGTCATAGGCCAGTAAATAACCGTAGCCAACTCGGGGGG
>JAUTBV010151474.1:0-10619 GCA_032361325.1 Lepetodrilus fucensis | reverse complement strand
CAACACGGGTCAGTATCAGTGGAGCTCTCTGATTGGTGGTAATGTAATGTATTCAGCCTGACCTTTTATCTGAGAAAACGGAGTTCTATGTAGGCAGTGATCCCAGGGTATTTGTAGTGATAATATAATAATATAATTAAACAAATATAATGGCCTGAGTTTTCGAGGATGGAGGAAAGGGTAGCCTATGTACTTTCAGATGAACATACGTTAGACCTTGATATATTTCAACAAAACCGTGAATGTATGGATGTCGTCCATGTTCTAACACATAATACTAGTATGTATTTTTGGTTAATAGTGAACGTTTACATTGCGTTTTCAAATGCAATATATTTTAACCTTTCAGTAGATCAACTATCTCAAGATTATACCTTTGAATTTAAATAATGTGTTATCAGCTACATAATTATATTCACAATTGTTTTAATTCAACTGACTAGTTATATAAATGTGCGTCATATCCCACAAATGGATAGTCTATTTATAATATAAAATAAGCAACAGTATTTGTAACTACAATTGTATGCCTTTAATAACACAAGCACACTGTCTATAATCACGAACGTACATTCGAATCAATCCTATTGAAATAAATGTTATACAGAAGAATAGTTGTGTACACGCTACATAAACATGCTTTCGAAACATTTCTGAATGTCATATAAAATATGTCGATATGTAATCACTTTTATGAAAGAACTGACGACGGAGACAGTGAAATCCCATACATCATTAGTGATTCGCTATAACACGAACTGTAATTTGGTCCAATAAATATTTAATTAGCAAATCAAACGCTCGTTTACAGGGAATTACACGAAAATATTGACCAACGTCTATCAAAGTATCACTTTTTCTTTCAAAAAATGTCTTTCCTTGATGCTTGTTAATTTGTATGGTTGCATCCTAATTGTGCCTTCCTTTCCATTTTTAGCTTAAATAACATAATTGTTTGTCAAGACTTTGGCGCCTGCGCAGTTGTCGTGTTCTGTTGAGGCGCCTGGTTCCAATTGAAATAAGGGCTTGATCTGTAAGGACTAGTTCTGAGATAGTTTTAAGATCAAAAGTCATTACCATTCAGAAACTGTAAAATCAGTAATATAAAATGCTGCGAATAATTTACAATGTTGTCACATATTATAATATGGAATTAATTTGACAATATGGATTATCATGCAAGTTTGTTCGGGTAAATATCGTTTATGTTTTTGGTGTATTTTTTTATAATTTGTTTTGGGTGTGTTTGTTGCGAGAAGGAAAATAGCATACGCGTTGCTGAACTTGGATAGTATCACAATATATATATTGACGATCTAAAAGGTTTTAATTATAAGTTATTTTCTACTGGATACCTTGATTGCACGAAAGTTGGAACAGCCAATAGTGCACGGTGTTATATTGAAATGTGTATGTCTGGAAAAGGTCCGTATATTGATCTCAATACAACACACACACCATTTTGGTTCCATCATGGCCTTGTAATACTATAGATCAGCTGAACATAAACGTACGTCACTGGCTCTGTCCCAATCCATCCAGAACTCTCACAAATTATCCTAAAACAATACAAGTTTCACATAATTATGCATTGTTTTGTGTTTGAAATATTGTCAATTATTATGACGCCTTTTCTGAGATCCAATTATATTTGAGTTACGTGGGAAAGAAGTCAAAATTGCATAAATATATTCATAACACGGACTTGCGTATTCTCTCTTTTTATTATGTTTTTTATTGTATTTTGAAACATGGAACTTGATACCGTGTGGGGAACCCCAACGGTTTCCTTGAATTATACGATCAAGTCCCCATTAGGTCATGTTCACGCCTCGGGGGACCCTATTAGGCCGACAGAAGCCATGCCATTGTTTATCATATTATTATTAATACAGAAAGTCAACAAAACATCTTTTTAACTATTTTTAAATACGCCAGCAAACAATATGCATGCATGTATGGAAAGCATTGAAATCAACAGCAACAATTAAATTATCCTGTTTGGTCACACAATATAATAATGTGATATTTATGAAACGAAGGTCACTTTAAAAAAACATGATTCCATGTTGGGTAAATATTGTTAATAAAATGTATGCTCTTCTTTCGAACGTAACAGTTAATAAGAAATCGTTATTAACACCTTCAGGAGAAATGATGTTCTGTGGTCATTTATGCACCATTTATATTTTTTTTTAAATAAAAAATTTAGTTTGGTTTCAGTGTTATACATTTGGCAACGAATTATTTCAATTCGATTTTGTTTACATACATCCACCGACAGATAATCAATTCAGTATTAATATGAAATAATCCTACATCACTGCTCCACTTGACGTGATTGATGGTACGTTTTCAATATATTCTGAATGTTGTTTTAAAATCCAACAATTGCGCATATCTTAATCGCAATCCAATTGTGAATAATATCTGCAACAGATTTGTACTGAATATTGTATTTAATTATAACTTTTAAAAGCTAAACTCACTAAAGGAGACAATACTAAAGGGGAAAAAAATCATCTAGAGCCTCAAGGGATCATGGCTTAGTCAACTATCAAACGTATACTGCTAGTTGATCTGTTAAAATGGTTAGACACATTTCACATACATTTTTTAACAATAATACATTGTATTCGTCTACACCAGTGATTTCAGTCACCCAATTACTTAATCCTCGTGATAAAGCTACCTTAAATAAATATTATAATTTTTAATTAAATTATGTGCCTTTATGCAAGTTTATTTTTAGATTAGTAACTTTAGTTGAGCACATACTATTTTAATGGAAAGTCCCTCGTTCAAAATAGGAATGTCAAATTTCCCCTTATTACTATTAGAGTGTGCAGTCGAAACATACTCCGGAAGTTGACAGGAAGTTGATTTTAAAAGGGAAGTAACTCTAATCCTGTGTGTCGTGTTCCAAACTGTGTTTAAGGTTGAGAGGAGTGTAATCTGTACGTAAGACTGTTTTATACAGTACAGATAGTTTCTGTTGACGGACAAGTTTCAATTCTGCAAAGTCTAAAAGCATATGTAACCCATCGGATACTACTAGTATTCCACTTTGCTATGCTTGGAAGATTTAGCTATCATACTAGACTATAGTCGTACAAGACGTTTTAGAAAAGTATCTCCGCAAGAAGAAACGCAAAGTGTTTACAGGTATATTATCTGCAAGGCTCGTCTTAAAAAAAGAGAACTAATTCAGAGTAGGAGTAGATAAACTGGTTTCCTATGATAAACTATGCTGTTAGCAAACTCTCTTCCAAAAGGCATCATCAGAGTTCCCAGTGGAATCTATCTAAACTGGGTCTAGACTAGGCTCCTGTCTACTGACGAAAAAAAAGCCTGTTGGCAATCTTCTTCAGAAAATCAGTCAATAATGCATGCATAGACGCCTCTGGTACTGGTATGAGAAAACTGCAAAATTACTCGGCTGGGAACAAGCGTGAGGGATCCGTCAACACAGGACTTGTTCAATACTTACCTAAACCCCAGGACTAATCATAAGGATCCACACTGCAAACAGCCGCCCGTCTGATGCCCATGCTTTTTGTGTGGTCCCAAAATATGTCGCTTTAACCACAAGCTCTTGAAAAGGGCCATTATTTAGTTGTATTAAGTATAAGTAGTCCATTTATATATAACGCTATATCCACACACTAACATCATGCTCAAAGCGCTTCATGTAATAATGGCTTTAGCGCCTAATTTCCAGCCATCGCTGGTCATTGGCCTTCACATTATTACCCCGGTCAATGGATAACTGTGCAATCAGATTCCATCTCGACTCCCCGGGGAGTATACAACCAAGCTGCTGTGTTGCAGGCGCTAGAGGGTTAACATTCACATCAGCATCTCTTCCTGCCGGGTACCCAATTCTCTGCTGGGTGAACAGAGGTACCATGGAACTAAGTCACTTACCCAAGTTGACACCACAACATTTTCAACTTGTGTCTCAGTGTGAGGAAGGACCGAATCCTAGATACTCTCAGGTTATGTCACCCATCTGACTACTCGCCGATCCCGATGCTGCTCAACTTGCAACCTGAGTGGTCTATCATGCAATGCACGGGACCATACGCCTCCACATATATCCTGTAGTGATAGTATTATTTGGGGAAAATAATTAAAACAGGAACCCATCGACATATAATAATAGCTACAAATGTCGTTGATTGTTACCTATATTAATTAATTATTATTATTTTTATTTTAAACGTCAAAATATCACTACATCTGCAAACAAGACATCCACTTGATATTTACCTACTATGTACATTGGTTGTTGGCATAGATCGTTTTACTACGTTTCCAATTCGCTTGTAAAAATGAAGCAAATCCTATAAGACTTACGTGATACCATTACCATTATCTACTGAATACATGGAATTGATTGGCAGAACCATCTACCTCTCCGGTCTAAATTTTAAAATAACAATTAATATAGCGGCAAGTATTCCTAGCGGATACTTTAAGCTCAGAGAAATCGACTCCCAACTTGCCGTTTTAAAAGCGTAGACTTTTATAGTGTACAGTTATTCTGGTTCTGTTAATAGTACATTCTACTTCAGGGCATAGTCTCAATTACTCTCAACAGTCCAGTCCATTATATTCTTTACAACAATCCTCGCCAAATCGGGACTAGAATCTAGATGAGGGTACGTAATATGGGAAGTTGTCCTTGCAACTACTGACCAATATAAACTGAAGTGTATCTTCCACAGCGCATAGATGCAGTCATCGACATATCCAGTCCCTACAGCTACATCTGTGCTACTTTAGATTCCTTTGTACTATTTTCCTCTCGACATATCATTAACGTACCGCTGTGCGTCACTTAGTCCCACACATACCAATTATTTAAATGAAATGCAGCTTTTTTTTAGATAACCGCATGTGATGTATTGCCGTTTCCCAATAACTCAATTGCAGTTGTCCTTATTTTGAATAGTTATCAATTTAAAATTCTATCTTGAGTGTACAGATATGCATAACAATTCAATTTGAATATCATGATACCTAAACCAATCTGTGGCTAGCGTTGCATACACCTTATAGATAACACTACGCTTAGTCCCTTTCGTGAATATAATTTTGTGAAAAGAAAGTAGTCTGGAAATAGTTTCTCAGTTCGTTTATTAAATATATTTTGTTGAAGGAACATTTTCTATAACTAGTATATCAGAGCCAGTATTCTCGAAACTTCAAAAATTAACATAAGCAGAAAACCAGTTAGGCAAAAGTATTTTGCGAACTATACCGTATATACCGTATAGTATATAATTTATTTTATTCAATATATGTTAGTGAAGGAAAATTGTCTGGAATGGTTCACCGGATGTCCGATAATACTGTATTAATTGAACATTAATTGTCATTTCCACTATATTCTTCGAAGGTTCAACAGCATTGCATATGAGTGCAGTTCAGATTGAGGAACATCGGAATGTATGATAAATGAACACATTTCAGAATGGATCAGGCATATACTGCGAGGGCTTTGGAAAACAGAAATTTGAAAACTGATATGTTTAGAATACTAGTATTAATCACCGACTCTGTTTGCGCACATGCTGCCAAGGTTGGAACGTATATTGTGGCATGGATATGCAATTATAACAATTTTTTTCTCAGCAACCTGGACTATTAAAATATATATAATACGATCTTAAAATATGTAGTCATTCACGACATGGTGTGTATTGCAACCATTCGTGCACCAAGCCGACATCGCAATTTATTTTGGAGGGAGAGGGCATCTGTCTTCAAGAATAGAGGTATTAAGTCATCAGTTTACCTTTAAACCTGGGCATATGAACGAACTCCTGATTGTTAACACTTGTTGGTGATTAACCACTTATTTTGAAGGTGATGCTTGCAGATGTGATGAAGTACGGAATCAGTCTAGCACAGCGTGGATAAAACATGTCGATGGACGGAATGAACGTTAGAACCTGTTATCGTATTACACATGAAACACCTGTAATTGACCGTAATTGTTTGTTACGTTTCTGTAGGTATGACACTAATATAACACCACACTCAATCGACAGCAGAGCATGTAACCTCACGTAAAATACTACGAGAACTGAACCACCTCCATAAAACCCTAAAGGAAACCCATACCCAATACATTCACTCCCAAAAAAGCGCAAAGGAAACCCATATCCAAAACCTTCACATCCGTAAAACCGCAAAGGAAACCCATATCTAAAATCTTCACTTCCGCAATAGCGCTAAAGGAAGCCCATATCCAATACCTTCAAGTCAGTAAAAGCGCAATGCAATGGAAACCCATATCCAATATGTACCATCACATCCGCACAAACCCCAAAGGAAACGCGTATGTAGTACCACCGTATATATAAAACCATAAACACAACCCTCATGTCTAACACCATAACTTCCATGCAACCAAATCCAAAACCCATGTAACCACCAAAGCTCCACAAAGCCCCCCAAAACAAGCCCATATCTTATACCACGAAAACACCAAAAACACAAACCCATGCAATAGTACCACTACGGTAAGCAGTGGTACTATGGTAAGCAATACTAACACAATTACCCCCGTCAAATTGCCAACACCAACTCATATTTACAACCAATACACCAATCAGTTCTTCAACACTTAACATGTGTTTACACCACAGTCAACCAACCCATATTCACGGTATGCAAGAATTCCATCATAACTACAGCCTAAGCAAATATTTAGGCAGACCTCATTGCCGTTCAATAGTTTAATTAATACGTTCCTCTGTCGACTAACGTCCTTTCATCTGTTTCTTCAAACGAATTGATTATCACATTATTTATGCGATTTGAAGAATCCTAAGTTATATATGTTGTACATACATGTTTCCTAGGAGCTTAATTTGTTTCCTTCTGATATTGTATTGTCCCGATGCATGCGTATACTTTGTACGTAAAACCATATAGAAATGGCCGTTTTTCATATACGTTATACCTACAGGTATGTGATTTGGTTATTTCATAGACTTGTATTGCGTGCACATATATAGATTTCCATCAGTCTGTGTCAAATCAAAGGAGGTGTATTGTTCCAAGCGGAGGGTTCCTTGTACTTAAAACCACATAGGAGTCTAGGATAGTGCCTTTTCACGGACCAAAACCATCTACCGTAATTAAAACCATTCACTAAGCAGTGCGGACTGCGTCGTCTAATTATGAACTTTAAGGTTCGCAGAACCACAGACAAGAAGCACACGTTACTGTATCTTGGTCATGCATGCTTGAAACAGCTGCGTTCGCATACCTGCGTATGTTTTTAAGTCTGTTTGCAAAGTAAACAATGCAATGACGAGGGGATTCCTTAAACAAAGCAACAACAGACACAGGCAAATTTAACCCTCTCCCTGCTCTTTAGGGCATCCCCAATTGCCTCCAGCATGGACAGGGTTACACGACCACATGGCGAGAAAACCGTAAACCTGCGTTAAGATTTATTACTCGATTGAAAATACAGGGTATGCTCATCTATCTAGAGATATTTTCATGAAGCCCTATTGTCCACTACTAAATATAACATAGAGTATATAAGACTCTCGTATACTCACAGAAAGATGCATGCAAGTATTGGATGCAAGACCTTCGTGAAAGGGCGTGCTAGTCAGCAAGCAAGCCTTTGATTACTACTGCGCTCTTGCCCCCTGTTCCACAGAACAATCGTAGTACTACGAGAGTTGTAACTCCTTAGTAACTCCATGTTAACGTACATAAGCTACTACTCTGTATAGTGCTACGATTGTTCCGTGGAACGGGCACCTGAGTGGTTAAATGGAACTGAAATAAATATGGATTCAATTAATACGTATTAATAAGTAATTATAAAACAAAGGTATATTTTTTCACGCCCAGAAAACATAATTATAACATGTATGCACCGTTATTACAATGTTTGTGTGCATGTAATGACGTTGTATAACGTTGTGTATTTGGGATCTACCAATACATGCCTGTAGCTGCAACACACGTTTACACTATCTGTACTTATTATTAGCTTTATCGTTGGCTTGAATGATGCCGCTGGAGGTAGACATAGTTCCACCATCACTGTTCGGTAGATGTGTAAGTCTCGCCGTATTGAATAGCTTTAACTCAAATAATGGTATTTACTGTCACTGTATGTTTGCTCTGTCAACCGTAGCCGATTCCAATTGAATCTGTGCCGTATGTCCAGCCACCACGCTGATTTGATACGGATAGCGTTCGTCACATCTACGCCTTGGGAATGTCGTATACACGAATCTGTGGAAACGTTGTACGTCGTGTTCATGCGGCGATGCTGTCGACTATTGAATTAACACAGCGCGTCCACGTTCCGTCGCCGTATCGACATATGGAAAGGGCACTCAATCTGTCAGCTGTCGAGGGAAGTGATGAACCACTTGTTACGAAGAAGCACTCGCCCAGTCTCTACACGTATAGTCGAAGCAGATTAACTGAATAACGTTCATGCACAACGGGGAATTGCCTGGAAGTCAATTGCTGAGGGATTGATCAAAAAGAGCGGACGGGAAGTAACGTATGCACCGGCTGGTGTGCTGAACTGCGAAACGGCAAAGGTACCGGTGTACGTAGAAGACTTTCCAATAACCGTCTCATTGCCCGAAGAAACAGGAAATGCTCTATCTGTGATTTCCTTCAGTCGAGCAGGGAGGGAATGCATTCATTAGAAATGGATATATTCCATAAGGTCACAGTCAGGAAAGAAACATTCATATTCTCGTCGAAAAAAGTCATTTGTACTGGTACTTTATTTTACGTTATTTTACGTTACGTTGTAATATTGACGGATTTATATAAAACAATCCATGTCGGAAATATATGAATAAATTATGTCTTTGCCGTTACGTCGTTGCTGTACGTACACTTTGGTCGTATGTGTTAAATAATTGTAGCACATTGGAGCATGTATAATATGGTGCGTATGGGTTCAAGTCGCAGCGAAGATCAAACCAGAATGGGTTCTTACAGTTTATGAACCGGATTTACTATGTCGAGTGGACTCCTTAAAACACATCGAACATCAATGAAAAAAGGAACCGATTTCAATATCTGTTTGGTATTCAAGCTTCAAAAGACCCCTAGATAAATTTTATAACGGTTATTGGCTACCATTAACGTTGTTTTTGCTCATTCTGCAGTCTTGCAGCGGAAATTGAATGTTGTACAAGGCATAAGGATCTCTTGACAGTGTTGAAATTGTGGTTGCTGTGGCGTATTAAAGCGCTAAATAATTCACACAAAATTAACTAGATGTTTTTCGCTGATGCCTCCAGCCCCTTTGATTATTTGCTCTGTTATGTCCATAAACAAGTACAACAGGACCACTGTCGATCCTGGGATTCGAACCTGAGTTGCTGGATTGTGATTCCCAACACTGTAACGATTGAGCCAAAGGGTGGGGGCAACCAAACTCGCCGAGATCGGTAGGAACATCTTATATCACACCCGGCTACATTCTACCTCCTTCGCATGGTATTGCCATTTCAGTTACTTCTGAGCCACAAGGGAACTAAGAAATTCTCTGTGGGGCAATTCAGCGAGAACAGACCACCAGGAACAACTCGAATACACGTTGTGCGACATTGAAACAGGATCACTGCCGATCCCAAACGAAAACAATTGTGTAGCAATTAGTTTGAGGTATCGGTATAACCTTATTTTGACTGGACTACATGGGCTAAAGGAGTAAACATGGTCAATATCTAGAACATCTTATATCACACGCGGATACACATGGAACAGAAAACAAGTTACATATTCGCTTGTAATTATAATTATGTTATTGTTAATGAACGGACAGTCATCCGGGTGGTGAACCTTCGCGGAATTAACAATTGTTGTCATGTCGAAAGTTTGATAGATTGGTTTGAGTAATTTCATAATTAACTGTATCCAATCACTATCTAATTATGACAGACTGGACACCACTTTTGATCGTGACATAAATGCTGAATCGCAATAACAAGTTTGCGCTTAACACAATATGCAGCTTGTCAAAATATCAACACTATTTACCGTTCGATCTATAAGTATACGTAGACATATGGGGTGCATTCATTAATTCTACACTGTCTCGTGATTCAGAATCAACCACAACCCATTGTGGGACCTCCAGCGCAAGGTTACCCATTTGAATGTCGGCCTATAGATGTACTATATTACATTTTGGACATATTTTGAAATGGAATAATTAAGAAAATTATTTATTTTTTAATATATATATACACATTTTGTAGACATAATTAGTATACATAGAATGGGATAATCCCAGTGACATATGAGATGGAGAATTATATTTATACAATTTCACATTTATCAACAGTTTGATAGGAAGAGCTAGCCACCCCGTGGCGGTACATATATATGTATTCCTACACAAAAGTATTATATGCAGTGCCAGTGACTGTATTTGGCATTAATGCAATAACAATTAATCCTAGTCAAATTTAACCAGCCATGTTATAGAATTATCCGTCTTTAAATTACATAAATAGCGGGGATACTTTCAATCTCATTAAAATCATATCTCAGCGCAGCTGAGATCTGACGGAATCGCCATATACTTTGCGTCAGATTGCCCT
>JAUTBV010151473.1:0-25483 GCA_032361325.1 Lepetodrilus fucensis | reverse complement strand
ATATTATTAGTTTTAGTATTTTTATTACTATTATTATTATTATTATTATTACTGGTAATATTAAGTTTTAGTATTTTTATTACTATTATTATTATTATTATTACTGGTAACATTATTAGTAATAGTATTTTTTTTACTATTTTTATTATTATTATTACTGGTAACATTATTAGTATTAGTATTTTTATTTCTTTATTGTATTAGGGTTTACAGTCTCTTTCAAGATTCTTTCACGTACATCACGCCTTGTCAAGTTTTTTAGGGCAGGAGTAAAAAAATGTACTATTATTATTATTATTATTATTATTATCATTATTATTATTAGTGGTACATGTAGTAGTATTATGAAGTGTAACAAACATATCAACTGAAACAATTGCGTTAACTTCTAAAGGCAGCCATTGGTGCCACATCTAGCATTAATTACAATTAAATTTTCCAGGAGGGATACAAATTACTTTTGAGGGTACCGTCCTATGGCAGTCAACTGTGGCCATACGAGATCTGCCCAATAGCAACACGTCCACGCTATCACTCTCAAAATTATAATTTATCGCCACAAATATGGAGATGCACAACTCTGCAAACAAGACACAGCATTCAATGAATACTAAGCACTTAATTACTAGAGCAATAACGGACCCGCAATTCAGCGGGAACACAGCCCGTATAATACACACCAAACAGCTCAGAGGACAGATCAGGCCAACACAAACACGACACGAAGAGGGAAGAAATTAGGCGACCAAAAAAAATAAATGTAGATTAATTTGGTGAAGAAATGTGGAGAAATCTATTTTTTTCTCTGATGAACTGAATAGGCCACAGTGATTCAAAAAGAAATTAATTAGAAATATTTCTGCCCGAGCCAAGCAACAAAAGTTAACAATTTGGTTAATGAGGATATTGCGATATTGCACATGTGATGGATTGATTGAGAATATCCAACTCTTGGCTGCCACATCAAACCACAAAATCTGATTGGTCACCCAGAGGAAAATTGGCTAGACAAATCATGAAACGCTTGAAAAATGTGGTGTTTGGATAGTTAAACGGATAAAGGGAAGAAATGTAACAGCTGCGATAATATTGTATGGCAGCCATGGTGGCCATATTGGAATTTGGATAGATTTATATCAATCTGTAAACTTGAGTACAAACAGGCCGTGTTTGTTTCTCGATTTTAATTTATGTGCTAACAGGTATATTCTGAAAGCAAAGCTATCTATGATAAACTTTTCAAGATAGAAATAACACTTAAAAGTGACAAATCTCGACATGAAAGGTTATTCTAACATAACCAAGACACCACCATAACAACTTTCAAGAAAAGTAAACATAATTTGAGAATATGCGTCTTGACCATAATTGCTATATTCATGTTTCACTTTCTTGGACAAACAACTGATCTTCAATATTGTGAATAGCTTGCTTATGAGTGTTTGTGAATGGGAGTTTATTGCTGTGATAAACTGTCTGTGAGGTGGGCATTCCGCGACAGGAACATTATATCGACAAGAGACACAACAAGCATAAACATGCTGACTGTCGTGTTAAACAAACTATGGCCTTCTAACCTTGTGACCTACTTCATGAATTATGCATATTCAATTATCAACAGTGGCTACAAGCTAGCCTGTTCGTTTCATTCAATACAATGTACTGCAACATGACACGTCGGTTAAACCTCGACTCGAAGTGAAAAGAAAAATAATACAGATTTAATCTACTGGGCAGGGAAAAGAAAAATAATACAGATTTAATCTACTGATTGTGATTTTCTAGGTATTTACCCAGGATACTTAATTTATAACATTACATATAAATTAAAATAAATTAACCTTTTCCATTATGTTTGGTCACCTGGTAACGATAGCTTTATTTTACATCTGTAGCACTGAATGTTGCAGTAAACCTGCGAGCACCGGCTGGTACTGACAAGACCTAGGATGATAACTGCATTGCCACTCTACAGTCAGTGCATCCTATCAATATCGCATCAGAAAGGTAACTTCTGCAAACACTGATGCCGGACTCCCGGGACGGGATTTGAACCTGGACCTTTAGCTCCCAAGTCCAAACACTACCACTGGTACTACACTACAAAGTCTGGGTTTGAATCCTGGTGGATATTCTGGATCTGTTTCAGGAGCATCAGTGACTGTCCACACCTCCGCCACCGATAGGTGCGACTGTACTCGCTGACTTCAACATGATGCCTCGCTTGTCATCAATCATTTACAGGACAACCAGTTGGCTATAAAAAAAAATGTGGAGCAGGGGGAAAAAATAGCCTAGCTGCGAAATCTCAAACTGAACGTGTTGGTATGTGTGTCACGTGAATGAATAAAATGTGAATATTATTATTATAGAACAGCTTTGTGTTAACAATATTTTATATCACGGCTCTATGTTTGAGGGAATACATGATCATAAATGAATTAATGCATAATCAATTAATACCGTAACGATTTAACATAAACTATTTAGAAAAGACTGTACGCACACAGAATAAAAACATTCTATAGTGATTCCTTT
The DNA here is from genome assembly GCA_032361325.1 of Lepetodrilus fucensis. Classification (NCBI taxonomy): domain Eukaryota; kingdom Metazoa; phylum Mollusca; class Gastropoda; order Lepetellida; family Lepetodrilidae; genus Lepetodrilus; species Lepetodrilus fucensis. The sequence continues at coordinate 22,945 of JAUTBV010151473.1, read as the reverse complement.
CATGTTGTTAGGACATTATAATTCACAGGTGCCCAACTGGCAAGAATGTGTAATAACAACACTGTTTGCATCCATTAACAGGACATGCAATATCCAAAAATATGTTTCACATAAATTTGAAGCAAGACAGATTTAGTACCTCATAATTCCTTGATTAATGTATGACCTACTATTCTTGTAAATATTTTACTACAACTTTGCTTGAGGATATAAACATGGAGCCTGGTCCTTCCAGTGTGTTCAGAGAGCTCTTCAAATACACAGAGTGCCACACAGGCTGAGAGTCGACCGTTACAACAGATACCACGAGGAACATCTGCTTCTGACATCACTTGGGATTCATAAAGATGGTGGCGGTATCTTAGAGCTGACCGTGACCTTTTGATATACTTAGCACAGATTCGATTGAGTCATGTGACTCCCTGTGGGACAGATATACCAAGATACCAGATATACTCGATACGTTCTTGAGATTAATCCTGCACATGTGAATCCAGGCTTGTCATCACTGACCACGTTGATCGCATTCATCCTGGGGGCAACGGAGGAGTGGTCTGGAGCAATCCACCATGGAATAACGATCTGTGCATGGAGAATATCGCGTCCAATCTATCTAGAAGATGGCATGGACAATTATCAAATGTTTCTAACTTCTGTTCACCATGTATATACATAGACATCTTCAGTCGTACGATACTCGTTATATTGATCAGTGAAATTAATGTCACATGAAATAATTTGATATCTACGGTTTTCAAGATTATGCTGGATATGTCAGCAAAGGACGTTTGAATACTTTGACCTCCGACCCTTTGACAGCACATACTCTGACAACCGGCAGTCCAGCCAGTAAATTAATGCTACTCATAGCAAGCAATACAAGATGGAATGGTTTCGTCATAATTCAATAACACGCGCGCCGGAATTGATGCTTTCCTCTCTTGGTGCTGGCGGATCCTCGGACCTCTGCCGGTGGAAGGATCAAACACTAAAGCGTGACTGGCATGCACCTCCGAGCACACGGCGGCGACCACTGAGCCAACAGTTCTCATTTGGGAAAACTCGTTAAGCAGAAAGAAGTTCATTAATGCTGCAGGGTTGTTTAGGAACATGCCATTTGAAATGAATAATGGCAGACGCCTATCACAGATTAAGCCATCAGTATGGACCTGGTATCATACACAAAAAACTGATGAGGTCAATACGATCAACGGAATTATATGAATCGGGATATGCTTTCTTCTAAACCAACAATATTCGACAAAAATGCCACATAAATGAAGAATTGATTATGGAACAGAATTAAACAACTGAGCTTATTAACATGAGCTATTATGATGGGTTTTAGATTACGAGATGGCGAAGAATCCTTATTAAAATTGGTAAAAAAATTAAAGTAGAATCTTAAAACTTGTGGAAACCTTTTTCAAAAACTTTTAGTTTATTTCTATTCAATATATTTGAGCTTGCACCTTATTAAAATTTATTAAAATTGGTAAAAAATTTAAAGTAGAATCTTAAAACTTGTGGACACTTTTTTCAAATACTTTTAGTCACTTGTATTCAATATATTTGCAACCTGACTGGTCAACCTGACAGTAGAGTGAGTCAGTGAATATGGAGTTTACCCAACAGTAGAAGCAACACTTATAGTGACAAGATTGTACAGCACGTCATTCTGTACCTCATAATAAGAATTTATACATAAATATTCTATATAAATCTCAATATATCTCTCTTGATATATGCCCCATGTTTGCTAGCAGTAGTAACAGCTATAATCACCCCAGTTGCTACAATCTGACCTCAAGAGTTAGCTTACAAATACACACACACAGATAAACCACACCTAGTGATATGAACCCAGTATCCCACACAATACACAGAATACAAGGAAATAATACACTGTACTTACTTGAGAAACATGAACACACGGGTAGAAGGGTATATTATTATCCACAGACTAACACACAGTTATGCCACGTTTCTACGATTTCTGATGAGCTGGTGTATCTGGGACATCACAACAGAGGCAGTATGTGTGTGTGTGTGTAATAAATTTACGAGGTTGACAGCGTGGAAAGACAGGCAGGTAGAACGTGATAGATCATCTCGTCACTTACGGAGGTGTTCAGCTGGTCCGCATGTCAGACAGGGCTGTAAGTGGTGTACTACATACACCTAAACACGGAGGACTTTGATGGATGACCGCAGGAGAGTTGGACGAGCTGGGCGAAGCACTGCCCCAGAGTGTCGCCCCGAGAGCTGGACACACCGACCCGGCTCGGAGACTCGTCTCCGCCGCAAGCACGACAGACGGAACGCAACAGGATTATCCACCTGTGGAGATCGCGATGATAATGTACCTATGAATGGGTGCCTGACCTCATTCCCTGGCTGATAGGGTCACTTCGTGATTGCCGGTTGCAGGAGATTTAAGCTGTTCAGTTCAGGAGTGACTCAGTCAGCAAATATCCCTCATTGTTGAGTGGCTGGTGTCTCCGCAGGTGTCATAGATTCCTGGTCCTCCCCTGCAGGCCGATACACGTCCGAGCCACCAGCACCACCCCTCCGGTCAGGCCACTCCAGGGAAACCCGAGTCTCCCGAGCCGAGCGGGCGGACGTCGGTCGATGGACTGCATCTCCGGGTTTGTGTCCCATGCGGACGTCCACCACAGCTGACCGGTGTTAACCGGCTGACCGGCGTTAATCAGCCGCCTGGTGTTAAGTCGTCCCCATCGGGGTGTCTATCGTTCATGTCGATGGCAGGAAGAACGCCTCGGTACACGGTGTGGCCACGGAGCCCGAGATATATTTGGGCCCGTATCGTGGCGTCTTGACTCGACTCTGATCAAATATTGATCTTTGTGGAGACCTGAGAGTAGCAGCTTCTTCACATGCAACTGGTTACCAGCGGAGAATGAAACTCAATCCGACATGGATGCTCGTATCTCGCACTTGCCTTGATAATTGCAAAACGACGATGACGTTTTTTTTGCCCTTCTCTCGTCTGTTCCTCGTCATCGAGTTATGGGCTTGTGTCGCCACACACCCAAGTACCGGTAAATGACCAACATTTTTCTCTTTGGAACATGTCCAGAATAATTTATGGTGGTCTTCTTTCTGAACATGAAGGCTGCTTTGGATTGCTAGTGTTATCACACGCTAAAAAAGCATTCGTAAAAACCCAGCAACATTATATCTATAGATGATTACGCGCTTCCACTAATGGTGAATGTTCTGGACTGCCAAAGGACTGCCGAAGGGGATCGAAGGGGATTTCAACACGTGCTTATTCCACAGCCTCGACTCACCGTACTAATTCTGTTATCGATCAAACAGGCGAACTTTGGCAGAGGATGCAGAGAACATTTTCTGCCATAACTTCATTAGTTCTGATGGACAAGATAACTAGAACTTTACCAAACTTAACCACATTAATGCAACCATTGGCAAATGCGTGGAACAATGCATTCTGTAAAATCCTATAATTGAGGTTTGAACAAGATGATATAATTATATTTTGAGTCTGGTGGGTGTGCATGTAATAACCAGTGGTATACGCCTGGGCCTAGCATATACAAGCAGATACAGCAAGCACCTGCAGAAGAAATCAATACAAACAGATCAGTTAATCCTGTGATGCAATCATAATCTCTATATGAATGCGAGTATAATGCACTGTTGCCAGCCACACAGAAGCTACACTGCACAAGCCTGGGGGGGTGAAACAACATTCTGGCCATTCAATCTCCACCACCCACAAATCCTCAAATTTCAATGACTACAATTACTATGTTGCAGTGAAATTGTCATTTAGGGCTGCTGGGTCATGGGTCAGAGTTCTTGGGCTGACAGAGGCCAGCAGGGCCCAACAAAGTGTGAGCCCAAGTGGAAACCCGAGATGGGACCTCCTAGACAATAGTTAACCCCTTTCAGACAATAGTTAACCTATTTGTATGTGTGTGCATTTTTCAATAAGAGGAAATCATCAACATTATTAGCCATCAATTAACAATTTCGGAGTCCTTTATCATCTCAATGAATTTATTTTGCAATTTCAAATGACAGCCCAAATGATAAATGTTCAGTGTTTGAAATGCCAATACAAATTCTCTCTTCACCACACCCACCTCCCTCACTCAATCGCAAATGTTGGTAACTGATGATCAATGAAAAGGAATGAACACTTTCTCATGCATTTGGGATTTTTTTCTCATTGAATATTTATTTTGCACCAAATTAATAATGCAGAACTTAACAATATTACCATAACCTCTTAAACATTGTTATTGCAATGTGTTAAAATGATTAATATTCAAAGTAGAAAAAATGAAAAGCATTCCACTATTTTGTTGTCAAAAATGGTTGCACTTTGAACACATTACAAAATAACACAAAAGGAGAGGTTGAAAATGGACATTCCATAAAATTAAAAATCCCCTTATTTACTAATATTAAACAAATGAAAGGATTTTGCCTCTACAAAAAGGTCAAACACAATTGCAGGTTTTTCAAAAGTCCTGGTTAAAACACTGGGTACCTAGGGTACCTATATCAAGTGAGCAGGGCTGTGAATGTGGGTCAGTGGGCAATGGGGCCAGGTTGTCTGGGTGGAGGATTAGTCAGCTGATAGGGAACTTCCAGGGTTAAAGGACTCCGCTGCTGGTAGAGGACACAATGCCTGCTATGGATATAGCCAGTAATATTAGGAAGACTCCAGTGAAATGGCGCTGAAATGCACTGGGTGACACTTTCCAGACAATTCTCTTTTCAGTAATTCTTTTTCCAAACTTCCCGATTCGCTTTTCTGAGTCAGTTGTTGCTTTCACACTTTCTTGAGTCGATGATTAATGATTATGGAGTTTAACATCGCTTTCACACTCTTGAGTCGATGATTAGTGATTATGGAGTTTAACATCGCTGCAGGAATCTTTCACCCATTTGTAATAAACACTTTCTTGAAGCAATGATATTATACTTGACATTTTTCATAACATATGTAAAATAATGTTTGTAAAACGTACATGAAAAACAAATCCTTTAAAAATAAACCAAGATTCATGCTAAATTGGTCAACAAAAATACACATGCTAAGAAACAATAATAAAATAGACCCAGATGCATCTAGGTAGCAGGTCACCACATGTCGGAAATCCTCCGTCTTACATTTCTCACATTATCGTCTCGAATGTAAATAATACTTTGCAATGAAACCGTTAAATGCATTCCAAATATTAATGTTTGACAAATACATTACGAAATGTTAACCCTTCACACCATGAACTAACCATTAACATGGCGATTCCTGTCTGCTCCAGCAATTAGAAGGTTAACAGCATTGTCCCCACTGAGAAGATCTCCATTATCACTTGTATAAATATATAAAGGTTATATTCCAGCAAAATCAATCTGTAAAGCAAACGAAATCCAACATGGCTGTGTAAGCTTAAGTGTTGAATTAGTCTATTATTACGCAGGTTCCACATGCTTAAGTGCTTTCTCATCGTGTTTCACGTTTGTATTACTATAGACACTGCTCGGGCAAATTAATATGTAATATGTTTGTTTTGAGTTTGAGGTGTGCGACAGAATTTCAGCAATGTCACTGCAGTGTGTTTTTGGTTTGGGGGAACCCTGAAACATCGTTGTTACATTACTGACCATAAACCAGTGCTGATACTGGATGATAATTGAGTGAATTATTGTTTTACGTTACAGCGGGAATCTTTCACTTAAACGTGACGATACTGGATGATAAATTCAGACATTTGGTATTGCTTTTCCAATCTTCCCTTTCTAAATGGCCTGTTTTTAACATGGACAAGACGGATGGGATTCAAACTCGATAATTCAGGTTAATAGTCTGACACACTTGTCACTTCCCCATAAAACCATTAACGTTAACCCCCTAAGGGGCATTTGTTAAGATAAGGAATCTTGTCCAATGAGATAGATACACACAGCTACACATTTGACATAGCAAGATGGTGGTAGAGATAAGGGAGGTTAAATATATACTTGAATATAGTCAGGTGGCAGGTGCGTTGTTTCCTGGTTGTCGAGAATAGGTCGTATTACTTATACCCTCATTACTGGTACGTTGAGACACCGCAAACATGCTACAGCTTGCGCTAGTGGGCTGGGATCTCCTGGACGAAACCGCGGAAATCTGAGGATACATTAACTTCAATGTGACCAATGGTGTTCTTAGTTTATGGCTAAAGTTGGAGTCAATGTTAACTTAACCCTCTCCTGCTGAAGGCAACTTGGTTGCCCAATCACATGCAGAAATAGAACACTTAAATTGTATTCAGCAGGGAGAAGGTTAAAGTTTCGAGCATGCATTAGCATTTAGTATTGCGCTTTATAAATGGAATAATTACGTATTTATTTATTTATTGCCACTTGAAAAAAATGTTCAGCTGGTGAAAATATTCTCTTTGGAAGCAATTTGACAAATTGATACAATCAATTTAATAAAAATAAATACTACACTGCTATCTGATAAACCACAATTTGCGACAACTTTTGTGAACTTGCTACCAAGGATTCAATCGTACCAATATATTTTCTTTAAAGCATGTCAATGCTGTCATTTGGCCTCGAAGTTAGCAACTATTTCTGTATCAAGCTCACCTTTGGGCGAGATTGTCCGCAAGACTGTCCACTTATTCCCCGATCACTGACAACTACCTGGACCTAATACCGCAGTGCTAAGTGGCATCACTTCAGGCTCATGCAATGTCCTGTTGGTATCTCGATGCATCGCTAAACTGAGATCAAAGACCTGTCCACCAAGTGTCTCACCTGACCCGGCCCACTTTGATGTCCTCCACGATTGCCGAGCCCCGAGTGATGGCGTCAGATGTCACAATCCGGCAACTTAGACACGGCAGAAATCGACAAGTGATGTATGCCACCCCTCCCAACATCACCTCCGTAAAGAAAGGTTTTAAAAACGGGACAAATGCTCCTCGAGTCCGCGGTATGTCATGAGTCACGCCGGTAATAAGATATTCCTGGATAGAGTTGTAATCAGTCGATGTGGACGGCTATAGACGCACAATAAAATACAGTAATGGTTTGTTTTTTATGGTAGTTTGTGTGTGAAGGTGTATGTCAAACTTCTCGGGGCTTACATGTGACCTGTCGCCGTGTGTAATGAAGTCAGGGACAAAGTTCGTGCAGCATATTTGACATCTTTTTAATAGATTAAATAGATTTCTCTCAGAAATTATTCTATTCAACAATTCCATTAGGAGAGCAGTATAAATTCTGATAATGCCAGAAGACAACAATACCAATCAAGAAGTGTTTCTTATATTTTAGAAATTAGCATAAGAATGTATCGAACCAAGTTCAATCAGTTCGCAGGTACTGTAATTCAAATTACAAAAACGTACATTCTATACATATTTAGATATGTTAACAGCAACTGCATCTTAACCTAAATAGAACATCAGTGTTAAAATCAGAAATAAACTGATCACTATATACCCCAGTGTAGTAGGTATACTTGATATTGCTAACAAGCCTACTGAGGTTAAACATTGTCTTGTCTACAATCAGCAAATTCTTTCTGAATGGACGACCTGCCGTATGATAAAATATTTAGGACTCAACATGCTTAGAAAAGTTGCAAGGGAAACGTGCAAGAACTAGGAATTATGGAAGCTACGATTGGTGCAAGCGAACCAACATTGAAGGTGAATGTTCCCCAATCATCAGAAACTTCAGTTTGGAAATTCTATTTGATACACTACAGGTCTCCACTATAAGGGTTAAATCATAGTTAACCCTGTCACTGCTGGATCAACAACAACTACGGTACTATTACTACTACTATAGAGCATTTGTAGAAACCACCAGAATATACGTTAAAATAAATAAATGTGTTGAATACAACCTAAATCTCTCTCAATGACAATTCAAATCTGCTATTCTATCTGAATAATAATACTGAACTAACATAAATTAACTTTTGTCAGGATGCGACATGTATGGTGTTACCTGAAACCTAAGACTACATAACGTCTACAGGTGGCAGGTAACATGATGGGAAGAGTAACCTCCCTTGTATAAAGTTACCCTGCATGGAGTTCAAAGCTGAACTCACATTTGTTGTGTCTCTTATTTTGATTGAATGGACATAATAATTTAGTGCCTTACTATTACTACACTATATCAGTAAAGCAAATGCTTGCATTTTTATATTACACATCACGATCCAAGTATCACAATACATATCGGATCATGCCTGGTTTCAGCGCAGCCCTATCAGCTGTCATCTAGCGAAGACAAAGATTACTTTAAATTTATTTAAAGGCATAAGGAAAAGGATAAACACAAAATACAATATCAACATAACTTCTCTAAATATCAATTACGATAAATATTATTGAGTGCATAAATTAATTAATTTCCCCCTTCGCATTATTTCCAACAAACATAACTGCCACGTGCACTAACACCCTTCCCTCGACACCGGATTAGCGCTATAAATAGCACCACACATATTCCCTATTCAGAATGCAATGGACTATTTCCATGCTTCATCCCGATCCTCCGACATTTGCATGAGAAAATACAATCCTCATCACTGACATGATCAGTGGCTTAGTCAACACAGCCCTTTACCAATTCTAGAAAGACTTCACCATTCACCCATTCTTCCTGATTAAAACCATGTATAATTTCATTAATTAATTAGGCCAAACCAGATTTATTGCTCGTTTCATGGAAAAAGATCGAGTTACTTCATAAATTGAAACATACAATTGATTGACTATGATTGACCATCATAATATGTGCAAAAATTATATTCCAAATTATGCTAATATTTAAGTCATATTTCAACAATTCACCAACACCACACTTCCTGATAGTTAACCCTTTCCCTGTTGGATTAGACACTGCCACACCTCTAGGGCATCTCCGGTTGCCTCCAGCATGGAGAGGGTTAACCCATTCAACACTACAGCCTGCTACAAGTGGGTGTGGCCTCTTCAACCTCGGCAACGCTGGAGGCAAACTTAGGTTGCCCAATGTGGCAGTGGGCATGACTAACCCGACACAGAGCAGAGTACTTCTTGCCAGCATATTGCCCCCACAGCAGTGAACAGTGTTGTACTACCAGCGCAAGGTCCGTGGATCTGTCCATGAAACTTTATTGATCCAGGAAAGGGTAGGAATTATTGAACTTCACGATGGCGTGCTTATGAAATTTATTCTGGGAAGAAAATATCTGATATACGTCAGTGCCATATGTCGCCTTGCATTGATAAGTCAACATGTCAAAAATTTGGAAAGGGACTGAGATATTCAAGAAAATGTTCAACTGTTTTAAACCCTGCTGCAAGTAGGTTGTGTGACATCATAATCCTCATAAATATGACATTGATGTTATGCACAATTTTATTATCATCTTTTCCGTAATTGGTTGAATTTGTTTATTTACTTGAAATTGGTCCAACCAGAAATAGTATGTCGATTTGTTGGTTGGAGAAATGCAATTTTAATGTTTACAAAACAGAAATCGCAAAAGTGGAACAACTTGAAAGATTACATAAGGTCAACCGATATCATTTATTGATAAAATTATATTCAGTCAAGTTTAATCTGGATAGTGACAGCAATAAAAAAAAATATATGCAAAATGCAAATTTTCATGATTGATTTCAAAATGTAATAAAGCATGAATTTGAAACTTTACAGTTTTATGTAATGTTTATGTAATGTAAGCACTTACATGACTATAGCTTAAATTACCAGTTCTCAGGGTAGATAGTGAATAAACATTGTTTTCGTCTGACATTCAAATTACTATTTCACATTAGTGAGAGAAAAACCTCTGTGACACACATAATTAACACGACCTGGCCTAACTATAATTAAGAAAAGAAACTGCCGACTGCAATCGTAAGCCCTGCAACCAGTCCCATATTAGCCGAGTCATTGCCCTCCATGAGGAATCCGAGGCTTAGAGGAGGAAGGAAAGGGATGTATCGGCGAAATCGAAGCAGGATCGCCCAATGGAACTCTTCCCAAAGGGAGGCTAATGTATGCCGCAACCTTGGGCTTGCCATAACCCATATTCATCACAGCTAATTAACATGCAACACCCAATACCCTGGACCGAATGGAACTGTTGAAGAGGCTCCATCGATGGTCATGCTGGATGACTAATTGCTGTGTTTTAATGTAAGCTTCCACCGAGCAATGGGGGGGAATTCAGCACGGACGTGTCGTGCCGATATGTTTGCGTATCGATATTATAATGGAGGCTATTCCATGGTCGGACCCACCGAGGCCTTGATGAATATCATACTGTCCAATGGGAGTAAATAGGAAAGCTTGTATAAATATTTTAGCATATTAAGATCGTCGAAAATGGCCCCAAACCCAGAATGATTAGGATAGACAGATCTGATCTGATCTGATCTCAACATGTTCTAGAACATGTTCTAGGCAGCAGTGGAATACATGTATACGTAGTAACCCAGGGCCCCAAACAATCCCGTCATGATCTGACACGAATGTCTCTCAGGGAGAGGTGTCCGTTTACCTCCAACCTAGCGAGATCGAGATCGTACCTAGACTTCCCTGGCTGATCGCTCGGGCAATGTGCTTCTGTAACCGATCGCCGGTCATGCTGCCCTGCAGCCCGAGGTAGGGACGAGAGCAGAGTGCTAACAAACAAGGCCTTACCTCGACGTGTGTCGTACAGGACAGAGAGACGACGACGACGACGCAGGCAGCGAGTGAGAAGACTGTGATTCAATACTCCTCCGGCTTTGATGTCAAGGAATGTGTCAATGTCCGCTCATTTGTGCGATCGTCTGCTACGCTACATCGACCGCGAGTCACATGGCAACCGGGCCGGGCTTGCTGGCTACAGGCTTAAGATTGTTCACAAGTCATGAGTTTAAACCATGTTGTCTGCTCATGGAGAAGGCAGGTTGATCCGTGGGGGCAGTGACATGTTTCGATTCCGCGGTACGGAGGTCGTCCTCGCTGAAGAGCGGCAACTTGTGTTCCTGGTCCGTTGATAGCTACAGCTCTCCATGGAGTCCTCTCGGGTCTTCCTCCGACAGCACACGGCCAGAAAAACATCCTCACGCTTCAGGGAACGGCTGCACCTCAGCGGTGTAACACTCCAGATGAAGAGATCTCCAGGGGTAGGGGCAGAGTGTAGGGGCAGAGTGTAGGGGTAGGGGCAGAGTCCAGGGGTAGGGGCAGAGTCCAGGGGGTAGGGGAAACAGTCCTGGAGAAGGGAACAACTCCAGTGGAAGGTGGACTTCAGTGGTGTATCTCAAGGACTGTCCGGGGTGAATGGACTCGTTGGTCGAGTATCGAACAGGTTGCCGTGAGAGGATCCGGGCATGGCCAGTCCATTGTAGCTGCTGCTGTTATCTGATGGATGGCTCGGCTCATTGATGGATGTCTTAGTCCTTTGTACATCTTCACGCTTGCTGTAGCCCAAGTCTATTCCAAGCATTACATTGAAGAGGTTGTACATGACGACGCAATAAACACTCCGACCATAATATCGGCCAATGCCTAGTCCCACGGCGACAATAAATACGTAGAAATTCCAAACCCCTAATCGCGGCAAAGGTAGACACCCCAACAAACCCCGCAGTAATGTAACGAGATCAATTGTAATCATAATCACCAAATAACGAAGTCAAATCTTGTGCACAATAACAGCCAATCGGCTCTATTCATACCGGTTACATATTACGCTAATGCCTTGGGGATGATTACGTAACTGTAATAAAGCATGCTAGCTAGAGACAGAATACTGTCGGGAGTGCTTCAACAGGCATGGACAAATATTGATACTATTCGCTGTGGCCAACTGGTGGGGATTGGGCCAATGGCATGACCATACCTCCCATCCACCACCATCCCACCACCCTCCCATCTGCTCCCAGGAAGCCTTCACTAAGTCTCCAAACTCTGGAAGCCTGACTAAGTCTCTAAACCTGTTTCAGCATGCTCTCAGTCACCAGTGAATGGTTTCCACAGCAACCAAGCATCTATTAACTCAAAACAATTCCCCCACCCCTTTCAGGTAGAAGCAATGGCCTGATCGAGCGACACGTCAGAATATTGACGTCAGTCGTCCTACAACATAATCACTGTACGTATATATCCATAAAGCAAACGTTCCCCCACACGGTCCAAGGCTAGAAAATGCTCTACAAAAGCAATGGTTTAGAAATTCAAACATTCTCACGAGCTTGTATAAATGGAGTGTATGATCTGTCGTTTGATTGACAGTTGCGATCAATAGACAACCCATGGAAGTGACTATGGCTTTTACCTACTGTAATCTATGAACGTACAGCGAATAGCCCCCATACACAGCGAATAGCCGCTATACAAAGATCTCCTCCGACAGGGGCGAGTAAGTGCAGTACTCGAACGTCTTACAATTCCCCCTCGGGGCGGCGAATATCCTCAACTGCCACTGACAACAACGTTCCTGAGGCCACTCGCACCCACCACTCATAATAATATCAACCGTGGACGCCCTCGCACCCTATCCATTCGTCATCACATCTCAAAACTTTTCTGCATTATATCCGACTCGGTTCGGGTAAAATCTTTATAATCGGATGGAGTAATTGTTACGGATAGTTAACCTTTACCTTGGATTAAATCTTGATTCAGTCGGGTGAGACTTGTATGACTCAGAAATGTCAACCTGTTACTATTCACATACACACAAAAAATGGTTTCAGTAAATAACAAATTGGGAGTATTAACATCACCTTTTCAATGTTTAGACACTAGATCATGATACTATATATTTTGAGATATGAGGAAACATGAAAAACATGAGATTGTTTGTTTTTTATATCAAATTGATACTGTATATATATTTCAGAAATGCAAAGGGAAATAAATTAATTATCTGATAATAACCCAGATATAAGTTGTAATCCAAAGGGCATCAAATAATGCCATCAATAAAATATTTCTAATACATACATTTGTCACACTAATACAACTAATCAGCATGATATAAATGTAAATGTTTGATGAAATAAATAGAATTTTAGGAATGCTTAAACAGTGAAAAGATGGAACATATAAATCCAAAAATGCACACGTTCAAGCAGAAATTCTGCCAACATGAACGTAAGTGAGTGAGTGAATTATTGTTTTATGTCACAGCGGGAATATTTCACCCATACACGACAAACATGAACCTAAGAAATATGAACCAAAGTAACCTGAACCTAGAATCTGTAACATGAACCCAAACATTAGAACCGGTGCCAGAGACGGAAGGTCACGACAACCCAAACCGTAAGGTGCCAATACTGTCAATAACAGGCAATATTACCTGGCATGGAAGACTCAGACTCGCAGGTATCAGACGGGTCGATAACAGAAGTATTGAAAACTTGTCAGAAACGTAGCCACGCAGTAAAGCAAAATTCAATATGTAGTCAATGACAATACAAATTGCTCCGTCCAATTACAGACATAAAGTGACCCAAGAAAGACGTTGACGAAGGCAGAATGGAAGGCTACAAGACAGATTAGGCTTTATTAGCAGTCTTGAGTGTTTCAAATCCTGGGAATAAGTCACAATTTGAGTGATGGGTGTACCTTCCTTGTATCTTCCTTGTACCATCATATTGTACCTACAATGTACCTATCTTGTACCTTCTTTGTACCTTCATATTGTACCTACATTATACATACATTGTACCTATCTTGTACCTTCCTTGTACCTATCTTGTACCTTCATATTGTACCTACATTGTACCTATCTTGTACCTTCATATTGTACCTAGTGAGTGAGTGAATATAACGTCGCTGCAGGAATCTTTCACCCATTTGCGACGATCATATTGTACCTACATTGTACCTATCTAAGCCAGTTCAGAGGCAAACTGAAAAGAAATTAAGCTAACTGCTCACCAATGGTGCGTTTCACGAAAGGGGTGTATAGTATTTACACCGAACTTAAATCACGGAGTACATGCACGGATTTACATGCACTCCGTATTTTTCGTCCTCATACATGTCTGGCGTAAATTTACACCCTTTTCGTGAAATGCAGACCAAGGGACTGAAGTAGCCTCCTCATGGAGCTGAGAATGCTTTACAGTTGTAGCAGTAGCATTCCCAGATACAGAGTCAACATGGACAATATCTGATGATTTGATCCTTATTGATAGCGAGCACCTGTATGTAACATGTGCAGGGCGCAGCCATAACAACCCGGGTCATGTTTCACGGAATGATTGTAGCACTAGGGAAGTCGTACCACCTGTGAATATAATATGGAGAGACAACTCGAACAGAGCTACGATTGCTCCATGGAATGGGGGCCATGAGCAAGATACACCACTTCAGAATACCTGTATGCATCAACATTAATATTATTGATGGTTTGACGGGAGGGAATATATATTACATGGCCACTGGTCACCTTTAGGGATACTTATGGATACCTTTAGAGATATTAGTAACAATACTCTCTGCACATACCATAAATAAGGTCACATTATCATAAATTTTGAAAACGCAAATAATCCGGGTATTTTTGACAAGATCGTCAAGAATTGCAGAAAGCTCTTCAGCAACAAAATGCCGTCCTATGTCGTGCAGCCACAGCATTGATTTCTGCAGTATAATGCATCTCCACTTGTTTGCCCAGGCCCCGGATAGCGACGTACACTGGGTGCGTTCTACTTGCACTCGGCATTAAAATTTCATAACAGTTAATACACGTACAAGCAAAATGTAAACGCCCCGATCAAATCATTCTAAAGGACCAATACTAATACAATTATCTCGTCCAACGGAAATAGTTTGCCGAGATAATAGAAGGGAGATAAACGGGTGATTGAGTATGGCGGTTCAGTGATGTGTGTCTAATGGCTGCCTACATGTACTAGCATTGCTGTACAATGTCATCCGATTTGTTTATACGTTGTTTAATCTTCTACTTATGCAGCAACATGCACAAAAGAATCTTGTTTCTTTTTCTATATCTGCATTCTAGGAGTGCTTGGTGTATGTTTAGATCTAGATGTTTACAGATAGCACTAGTTGTCTCAAATTATTATATTCAGCGGAAAATTATAATTATCGGTTTCCGATTTAAGTAGGAAAAGATCTATCAATGGCAGAAACATACCACACCTGCAATATGTATTTCCTGAGTTTAGAGTGAGTGAATATGGAGTTTAATGTCGCTGCAGAAATCGTTCACCCATTTGCGACGATCGTGAGTTTAGAAAAAGCATGCACAATGTATCATTATCTTACTGCACGGACCAAACACAAGTTATAGTTGAACTATAATATTTGTTATACTTCTTTTGTATTTGTATATACTATTGGTATTTTTACTATAGTATTGGTATAATATTGTGACAGAATTAGTTGCATCTATTTATAGGTGTGATGATGGTAACTAGATATCTATGTGAGTGAATTACTGCTTTACTTCACAGTGGGAATCTTTCACCCATACGTAAATATGTAAAAGAAATATATATAAATAAATAAATAAAAATATATAACAAACTTAGCAGTAGTTAGATGGCTAATAAAATTATTAAAATCTTCTTTCAAATACATTTATAAAATCTATATACCTGGTAACACTAAATTGGGAGAAGACTGTAGAATATACTTCCTAATTAACGATGCGTTACCAACTGTTACAGCAAGCAACATGAACGCAAAACGTATTCACCGCCATGGTAATATCATCACAAAATCAATATTTACTGCACCAGTAAATTTAAAAAATAAATTTGCAAACCTTTTACAATTTAATGAAGTCAATACTTACATATACCGGAGCATTCTGAGAATATGTATGCAGCCTGGTGTTTATGTTATAAATAGGTGTGTAGAGGGTGGACAAGGATGGCGGTCCCGGGGCGGTGTGGCGGGGGCAATACCCTCCACTGGCCTCATTTCCAGGCTAGGTGCACAGCTGATAAAGAAGCTGCACCAACCAGCTGATCAATACAACTACAGTCTTGCAAGAGCATGAACACTACAGTCTTGAAAGGGCAGGATTGCGGGCTGCTCCATTACAGGGGAGACAACTTGTTCTTTGCTCTAGAAACGATTCTCAGTTTAGTAGGTCAACCACTATAATGTGGCATCTGAAATTTCAGTTGGCAATCAATCAATTGTCTATAAATAGTGCAGTATGCATGTATTGATGAATTTAGGCCCGAGCAGTATAGACATTTGTTTTACAGGTGGTTTGTTTTGCAATGATAATTTTGCAAAATGTCCTAAATGAATTCTGAGATTGTTACCTAATATGATAAATTATGTCGTGAGAAAATATGAGAAAGATGGGTTATTTGTCACAATTTTGTGTCATTTTATACAATGCTATTCTAGGTCATAATAATATGTAGCTTAGAAATACCATTAAAGCTTACCACTGGCTGTGCTTTTTATATTGCTATTTTCTATTTATTTTGTGCAGTAATAGTTCATTTATAGTTTAATTGCTACATGTTGACAAATGTATATATTAATATGGATCTGTCCAATTTATCACAAGAATTTACAAAAACTAGTTTTCATGTTGTTTTCATTACGACATGTCCGATTCCAGTTATCCCCTACAATTTACACTAGCCATTTCTGCTAAATTAGTTCGAGGTTTCAACTCAAAATGTTTTTCATTTCTGCAATGGTCTATTTAATATGCTCAGGTCATCACGAGGGTAGTCAAACCGCCAATTCTGTATGAGAATTATCGCCATTATTTATGTTATACAATGCCAGCCTCATTCTGATGAAGCCACGTTAATTAAACGCAGAAAGTCAATACGAGGGTAGTTAGTAGTGATGTTACGCTGATGGATTCTGCCCGGCTGTCTGCTTGCTGTCCTAGGGGTGAGGGAATTATCGATTATCAAAGTCCATAAATGTGTGGGAGAAGTTACCTAAGTTACTGTTCAGCGTATAGACAATAGAACGACTACGGTAGATGAAATTAACATACTGAAATTGACAAATACCATCTCTTATGAAAACACAGCAACACGTATATCTTGAAGAATCCAGATAAAAAAAATATACAAATCGTTACGTGAAGTGTCCATAAAATGACTAGATTGCATTTTCGATACAATTTATCAAAGTCAGCACTCAGTACAAGTCCTCATTAAGTGCCTATCACAGTTCAACATTTATTATAAGGCAAAAATAAACCTTAATCAAATAGCACTCTCATGATGGAAATTCACACAGGCGTGAAATGCTATTTGAGAATTTCTATGCCCAGAGATTATCAACCCAACTCGACACGCACTAATCCTAAGCAAAGTATTAACTCCATCCAATAATCCAATATTAAACAGAAGGTGTAGGCATCATTATACGCCTAGCACAGCATTCTATGGCCATTCTGGACAATGCACTTAAATCTACATGTTTCTGTGGCGGGCGGGCAGGCAGGCAGGCAGGCGGGCACACATTGCAGCGGTATCGACAAGAAATCAATACCAGGAGCCATCGGCATGAACATTGATCGACCTCCCAGCGAAGACTGTATGCACTCTGTACAGCAGTGAAGGAAATGTGACGCACCGCAGTGCCAAATATAAGTAGTTACATGTGACACGCCACGCAGTGCCAAATATACGTAGTACGTGTGATGATGTGACACACACAGCGCCGAATACTGTAAATCACTAAATTAATGTGTCACTAATTTAATGCAACCTCTAGATTTTAGACGTAAATGCGATTAAATGTGACAATACGCAGGTCGCATTTCTTTCGATTTAATGTTCTGCTCGCATTAATTTCGTGATTTACAGTATACATAGTATGTGTAATGACGTGATGCAGTGCAGTACTAAACATAAGTAATACGTATGATGATTCTTCTTATGATCAGCATTACTAAAACAAAAACCTTTGGCATCCCACAAAGGTCATATTCTCGTGACCTTGTACATGTTTTTGAAAACCCAGATGTGGCATGTAGGAGCATCCATAGTAAAATTGACCAAAGTAAAGCAAATGTGGCATGTATGAGCATCCATAGTCTTTGACTTCTGTAACTACGGCAAATCTGAATAGTTATCAATTAAGAGCACTGACATTTTGTACAGAAAACAACAATGATGAAGATTTAGTGATTTACCAATGTTAATTTAGAAAGAAACCGGTATTTTCTTTGTACATTTGTGCAATGTGACTTATAAATCTCATGTAGTTTCTATATGCAATAAATAGAAACAATTATATGCATCATCAACATTCATCACTTACCTGTGGTATGGTATAAACACTGGAAATTTTTCCTAAAATGTATATCCACGTGCGTCATCTAGTAATACATATAAATGGCGACCGAGTACTGTTTGGAGACTGTGTGTAGTGATATAGCGAGTGCAAGTGAGTCATGTTTATTTTTAGAATTTTGAAGAATATCATATAAAACTAGGACTTCCGACGATATGCTAACAGAAGTCTAGGCCTTAGGTTGACTGAAATTCCAGAGAAAATCCAGAGAAAATCTTAATACGACATTACAAAGGATCGCATCCTTAAATTTCTGTTTGATTCAGAGATGAATAATGATGTTCAGCATGGTTCACGGGTAATAAATCGGGATGCAACGTAAGGTACGTAAAAAAAAGAAGACAACCATGCACATTTCACCTACATACTTATCACCAAAATCATTAAACTGGGTACGTCTATAAATCGAATTCGCTCCTCTTGCAGCCCCTATTACTATATTTAGTATATTGTAGAGAATGCGGCTAGATCAGTAGATGTAAGCTATTGTAAAACAATTTACAAGTTTATTTAGTTTCATGCAATTAGGCTAAAACAACACATCTTTGAGACATTTTGGACATAAATAGTAAAGATAATTTCTCAAAGAGTTTTATTAGGACCTAATTTGAATTAATAAATCTGATGGGGAGTATAGCACCAAAGCTGTCACTTCCAGAACAGGTGAGTGAGTGAATATGGAGTTTAACATCGCTGCGGGAATCTTCCAGAACAGGATATACGTACGTAGATAGTAATTTACATCACCACCAATCATTCGGATTACCAATTCTTGGACATATCATTTATTAACTTTCTTCCTGCTAAATTAGGCACTTTAGATCATCTCCGGTTGCCTTTAGCATGGGGAGGGTTCATCAACAGTGAAAATACATGCTAAATATTTGTGTTGAAAGACAATTGATAACTGAAAATGTTTGATATGATATTATCTTATAACACCAATACAACTTGGATGTCGGATTATTGATAAAAAATATCCTCCATTCAGGATTGGAAATATTTTTCATGTCATATGGAATCATTTCAAACAAACACTGTGTACAAACCTCTGATTCTGCGTTTCTTCGCTTTACTGTGACCTTTTGTTTGACCGGATGTCGCGTTCGTTGCTCTCTCTCAGGGCGATGCTGTTGTTGCCGGCCACAAGTCTTGTCGTGACATGGCGTCTGCGACACTTTCCCATCTGACAACTTCTGTTTGGACGAGTCAGTCTTTGGAGAAATAGGCTTCGCTCTGAGAAGGTTAAATAAAGTAAAAAGATGTCATAGACGGCAAAAAACAGCCATGTGGAAATATTTCTTGGCTCAGAGCAACATTGATACATGAAGCCATGTGGAAATATTTCTAAGAAATTCGGACAATGAGATTTAATAGCTATTGCAAGTTGGTCACACGTATTACATGAGTAGTTCCAGTATCTGATGAGCAAAATTGGATAATGGTATCTGTGATCATGGCAATATTATACTTGTTACAATCACACTGCAACAGCTGGTCCAACTCGATGAGCATTGGCATTATCTAGTATGTCTATTGTGTCTACATTCACTCACATCAACAGGAAATCAAAATATTGCCATGAGTGAGTGAGTGAGTGAGTGATTATTTTACGTCACAGCAGGAATCTTTCCAACGTATACTATATACAAATGGACCATTCTCAGATCTTGGTTAGGAAAATATTTTTATTGATCAAAGATTCACATCCATCTCCGAAGATCAATGAGAAATGCTATTTGTAGAATTGCCTTCGTGCGCGACTCGTATATACACTAGCAGACATCCACGATTTGCTAGAAGATAATTACAAAGGAAGAATGTTGTTTCACTGTTCTAGATATATTCAGAGGTTAATATTAACGCTAGTCCTATAGCTAATGGCTAGTGGTTTCTGGCTCAGACTAGTAGATTCCTAGATCTGATAGTCCTACATGGCTAGTTAAATGTTCAAAGGAGCTACCTTGTTTTTATTACTTTTATAAACCACCCTAGATCTATCTATCTCTATCCCCAAGTCCCTTATTAAACACAAATTGATATTTTATATGTTAGTTCCATGTTATTTTTTATTATTTATTGTGAGGACTAATAGATTTTTCACCCCACTAGTCCCAAGTGGCTAGGGCTCATTTCAGTTAATATTAACAGCTGTATAAACTATTTCCGTCCCTGATGCCGCCATGATAGTGGCCATCTTGCATCTCCGAGTTGCAAGTCTTGCTTCTTTAAATGGGAGTGTAGAGCAATTTTCAACATTATTTCACTTATAGCACGGCTTGTGAGAATGAAACATGCATCATCTGTAGCACCCAGTACTGAGGAAACCCGGCAAGCAGTTGGTACTGTACTGTACAGCAAGACATAGTAACAGCAAGGACATAGTAACAGCACAGACACTGCACAATACCAACATGATCGCTTCGGCAAGAACACTTCCACAAAAATTGATGTTGGAACTCCAGTGGTTTTGAGTGCTGATGTGTTTGAATTGGAGTTTAGAGTCACTTTCAAGATTATGTCACTTATATCACGGTTTGTCAGTTTAGGGCAGGAGTAAACCCACAACATCTGTCGTGCAGAATACCACCTGCAAGCACCGGCTGGTACTGAGACCAAGGATGATAACTGCATTTCTACAGTACAGCTAGCACATCCTTTCAGGATCGCGTATGAAAGGCAAGATTTGTGAACATTGGTGCTGGGCTCCCAGAATGAGATTTAAACCTGGGGCCTTATTAAATACTACCGGCAACCAAGCATGCATTCAGCATGTTCAAAACACATTTACAACCAATATTCCAATAATACCCTATTATTTATATAAACCATGTCTAAATGATCGATTCTTTTCCATTTTAACCCAAGAAAATAATATTAAACCAGCTAAATTACCAAATATATTTGCCAGAAATGAAATCCCAACTGAAATCAAACAATTTTATCATTTATGTTTATGATTTTCCCAGTTGAGATTGGTAAACTTTTTATTTCAATTTGCGATGATAAAACTCAAATACTCAAGGTTTGACAATTACTGGCAGAAACACGATTCAATATTTATTCAAGAATATAATATTTTCAGAAAGCTTTCTAGATCGATCATTTGTTTCTAAAAGTATGACAAGATATTACAAATAGTTAATCTTCAGGGGGGCCTATTCTTCAAACGTTCTTATGATCATATGACAATCTTAAAAATGTGTACTAAGCCTCAAAGTTACAATTTTTTACAAGGAGCCAGGAAAGACTTAAAATAAGTGAAATATTGGTTACCAAATGCAAAATTAGGTCGACACGACTCCCAAATTAGTCACTAAATTGAGGCCTGTGTAGTATACCGTATTCAACGTATTAAACGCCATGCTGCAATAAATGTCCTCCGTAAACTATTTTAAATAATACTAATATTTTAGACCGATTAAATTCTGCCATTTGCATTATTTTTCAAGGTATTTAATGCTGGAATTACCTCCATTAGGGGAAATTCTTTCTAAAGATTGTACTGTTGGTGGATCCAGGAAGTATTTCTGATATAAATATTGTTTTAAAAAAAATAAAAAAAAATAAAGAAAATAATTAAATTAAATTAAATTTCAAACGTTAATAAAGGTCCCCTCTCCAAGTCAATTTTGTTAGCGCCCGGGGCGTTTAATACATCAAATACGGTAGCTACAAACTGTTCTTAGGCTAAGAATGTCATAATCTTGAATGTTTTGAGAACAGGCCCCCATGTACAGCATTCATCCATCCTTGTCCAGTAGTTGTTCAAGGAACAAGGTACTAGTTACTTGGTATTGGTGACCAGTTGGAATATGTAAACCATAACTCAGGTCCGAAGGATAAATTTTGACAAGACACTCGCTTGGCAGCCAGATCCATTTCTCCTAATGTTAAAGATATCCTACTGGCTAGTAGAAATTCCATGTTTCTTATTTATATAATTATTCTGGCCGGTACGTTTTAAAGTTCCATTCCTGTAACTGCAGGTTTGATTACAAACATCTATCTTATCTATCACGACTGACCAATTATCTGGTACATTTCACGGCTGATATCAACAACTTCAGTTTGGCATTGACACCCCTATTTTGTAGATTATCTCGGTAAATACTTAATGGAATGAAAAATATTTAAAAAAATAATTTTCTTATTTCATTTGCCCCTAACCAAAATTTTAAAAAATAAAATTATTGCACCTGTAACAGCGGTTAGTATTAACTGAAATGAGCACTAGCCACACAGGACTAGTGGGGTAAAAAATGTACTAGTCCTTACCAACTTTCACTAGTCCTGTCAGTAAATAATAATAATAAAACACAGAACTAACATATATAAAGTATCAATGTGTTTAATAAGTGACTCAGGAATAGAGATTAATAGATCTAGATCTAGTCTTGTTTACATAAATTATAAAAACAAGGTATAGGTGCTTTGAAAATTTATCTAGCAATCAATCAATTAAGCAATCAATTTTATTTCTCTTTTACCACTAGCAGTGGTATACGAGACATATATATACATAATACAAGTAGTTAAGTAGTCATGCAGGACTACCAGATCTAGGAATCTACTAGTCCGAGCCAGAAACCACTAGCCATTGGCTACAGGACTAGCATTA
>JAUTBV010151462.1:0-10619 GCA_032361325.1 Lepetodrilus fucensis | reverse complement strand
CATAATATCGATGAAACAAAAACATACTATTAGTGAGCTAGATCGTTGACGTCGATTTGTTTCCTCATACAGGAAGTAAAAAAATCCGGAAACAGTATGGCGGAGCTCCTTATATGGCAGACTGTGCCCTTGTGTATACTATATGACGACGTGATGTTCTAATGTAATACTATATGACGACGTGATGTTCTAATGTAATATGACAAGTTCCACTTTCGTTTCCTGTGGGAATATGAAGTTGCTGAGTATAGGTTCAATCAATGATTATAATATGAAGCGTTTCTTTATATAGTTTTGGTTGTCTGCATGAAATAATAATATCCTGAGTTGATCTAGATCCATTTGATATTAGGATAGCAATGGGGCAGATGTGTTTTTATGCTCTACAATGGAAATCCATAACGATTTACTGAACGTGTCATACATATTCACACATTATTGATACTTCACTCGGTAAAACGAATATTCGTGTCAGTATGTTCTCGCGCTGTCTGTTTGGCGTGGACGGACGATTGAAACATTGAAACACTGAGTGATAATTACATTAGTAAAGATACAGCGTATAACATTATTACGTGATCCATTGAGTTGAAATATCGACAAAATCTGTGACATAAATGTTAACCACGGGTGATGTTTTCCTTCGTGTATGGTACAGGAACTGTGTTATAGTACATCCTCAATACCTAGCACCAGATATACCGGATACCTAGGCCTACCTCACAATAAAACCGCTTATTTATAAAGCAGGTATATGATGGCCACCAGATTAGTCCCAAACATAATAAACCTTATTCTTAACCCAACCGTGGATTAGTACCCGGTTTGTTTAAAGCTGACGCAACTAAGTTAAGTCTATTCTTTTCAGTTACTAATACAATTGATCATTTAATATACACATTTTAGACTAATTGAGCATCTTTCTATATTTGTTCATAAGCTGCTTGCAACGCAGATGAAATTATGTTGATAGTTTAAATGCCTAAAAGGTTGTTTATATAAACCCCAAATAAAACGCATTAAGCCGTAGACAATCAATTCGTGAATGTCTGATCATGCGATCTCAGGGGACACCATTCCACTGTAAACCTTCAAGTTATCTCCCTATAAAGAAAAGTTGAATTATATCTCATAGGTTACACGCAAGTGAAGGGATGACTTAAGATTCATCGCCATTTTACGAAGTGTGTCAGACAAAGCACATCCTCTACTAACGGCGGTAAATCTCCAACTCGTTTCCGGTTATACGGCGTCCGTGTGGAGAGTGTGCACTGCTAGGAGAGAGGTGATGAAATACAGCGTTCTACTTTACTCACATAGTATACATCATGGGGTAAACTTAGAGTGGAGGTGTTTTCAAAGAGACTTTCAGCAACGGACGTGAGGGATCAACTAATTACTTGTAAACGACTTCCGTTGTCTTTGGATCAGAGTGCAGTAAACAAGTAAATGGGAGGTAATTCTACTGTCAGAGCTTTAAGCTCACACCGGATGTCGTATTGTACTCTAAGACTGAAGATGATGACCGATATATGTATACAATAGTATCGCTTCGGTATCCAGGTTCATCTCATATAACAACTGCACCAGTAGATGTGACTCTATAGCATTGCATGGACTGTATGACCGGCATTGAGGTTTCTATTTAATTTGTCTTTGCCAGAATTTGTATATTCCACAAGCAGTGTAATATTGTTTTGTCGTGAGGTTGACACACTGTATAGATTAATATGATGAAAACCCAGACTAACTAGTTTAAACATCATCTGTCATTTCTGCACGAAGCTCTCGTCAAGTGTGAAGAATACTTCAGCCTCCGCTTCTCCCCGTCCCGGTGGCAATTCATGTTTGTCTAGATCTGCGCCCTCGGTTGTAACTCACATTCACAAACTCATCAATCACCGTCGTAAATACATTTCAGAAGAAAGACTGTACTATGGCAATCGATATAAACCGCCAACCTACATAAAAGTTGCCCGCATCTGAAAAACACATTATTGAGTGGTGCAGTTGAGCAATGTCGAGAAACCACTTCCGTTTGCGACAAGCTGTCTTGTGGTGCCGAAATACGCACAGCGTTAAAATATCACTACACCAGCGGTTCTCGGCTGGAGTTTGACTGGTACGTTATACCACAACAAGGGGGACAATCGAAAACATACTGGAATTATGGATTAACCCAATAATAAGCACGAGTCCGTTCCGTCAAAGGAATTCAGTGTGAACTAGACTCTTGGGTTAGACGTTGTTCAAGAGCAGGCGTCGACGGTGATGCCCAGAGAGGGCATGGAGAACCAATAGTGTCATTCAAATAATTTCGCTCCAGCAAAGTTTGTAGTTGTGGAAATCTGATCGATAGCAGGCTGGCCGCTACGCTCTAGACGCGGACCAAAGTCTGACAGGTTGAAGCCAAACATGAATAGGCTTAATACCACATGACACTGACTACGTCTCACGTCGCGTGCACGCGGACCAGTAGCTAGGAGGTTGGAACCAGGGGGACCATCTACACGTGGACGACAGGGGAACTCTGATCTGTGTTTGACAGGTAAGGAAAACAACTGTTTTGTTGGTCAAAACACGACTCCATACTTCCGTGTGAACACTTCTGTCAATGCTTTCAGAAATACCGCCTTTATCAACTTAGTTTTCAGTTGGGTGTTTTGATCTGCTGCTGCGGCTAGGGTCCATCACACCATGTGAATTGCGCGTCTAGGGTCTCTCTGTATTAGTTGTATTACTACTCGTAATGTACGTTACTAGTAGTTTACACAAGTAGCACATGTTACCGGTAATTCTGAAAGAAGTTTATGTCCATAGAAGCTGGCATCTTCTTAACGGAGAATGTTAAACCTCATTGTCCAGGACTAGCGTTACATACTGGTAGGAGATGTGTTTAAAATGGGAGGACAAGCTGGTATAACTATGAATACACTGTTGACCACGATTAATTGAGTAAGATGTACACGTGTAGTCATTTATTGCATCTCAGTCTTACACACATCTCTGATAGCTTTCATTAGAGAGAATGCAGCACCAGTATTCCAGCTTAAACCGTGTGGTTTAAACTAGTTCTTCCTAATCTAGACGCTGTGTTAGCATTTCCCCTCTGGCAAACACACGCTGACTTCGTTATCATGTACGTAACCACGCAATCTGAAAATGGTTTGGTTGTTAAAATACACGAGCAAACAAAGGCTGGGTTTAATGTCGTTAACACAAAGCTGTATAACAGAACGCGAATAGATTTGAATATATATCTGCCAAAGGGTAAAGAAAAACGTTTATAATTGTCATTTGTTCAAAGCGTTAGTTTTTCCTCGGTGGCTATATACAGATGGAACAGTTGACGACTAACAATAGCTTGGAGAATACGTCTGTCAACATTTTAAAGTGACGAACTATTTGTGTTGGATGTTGAAGGAGACACTATTCGGAACAGGTTAACATTGAGGTCAGATACTGTCGGTGAAAGGAAATATACTCAGAATGAACTCAAACTTTGCCATATTGTCAAATAGTTATTTACATTGACACTATATGTACTCATATACAGTGCCATGCATGTCTGAGTACAGTCTACGTACTGTCGGTTAAATAGAATGTACTTTGAATGTATTCAGACTGTACTCAGACATACTTAGCACTGTATATGAGTACATGTAATGCCAACAAAAATGGCCATACTCAGACTAAGATGATACATGCGAATTGAGGCTATGCATTGTAGATGAGTATCAGCTGATTGACAAAACACACATACCATTTCAAGATTCCAAGTCATTCATGGCCATATCATAAACATAATTTATATTGATTTCCATCTGTATTCACTGGTTGAGTAGCAGGCCATGCTCAGTGTGTTGTCCTGTAGGAGTCTTGTGTAAGTTCTTAGACCTAATTGTACACCCTCTGTAACTGGCGCTGTCAGCGACGCTGGATGACGTAAGAAGTGGCATAGCTACTTCCGGTTCTGTCCTGTAGGAACGTGTAGAAGGCGTCGTGGTTCTGTTGATGGCGGGACCCGCTGCACGAACCCACAGTAAGCCAAGACCGTCGTACATCAACTCTGTCTTGTATGTGTGATGTGAACATTTCTATAATCTACTCTAGTACTTCGGCTTCTAACGCTAATTAGCTTCAAGTAGATGTATTCCCAGATTACAATTACAACTGTCTGCTTTATGCATACTGCTTTTCAGATTTGGAAGAGCTAATACATTTACATTCCGGTTCTGAACATGCTGAAGCATCACGCATTAATACACATCGACACAGGGGAAAACTCTGGGGTAAAGCAGAACCTATATTACTATAGTAGCGTCGTACGTTCTGCTTTCTTCATTATTATGTAATTATATTGGTGTGTTTTTTCTCTCGTAGGCTGAGCATTGCAATTCCATTTGAAACAAAATGTTAGGATAATTTATATTCGAGGTAATTGAAAGAAGATCAGAAAAAGGCGATGTTTACAATGGTTTGTAATTGAACATTTACACATCTGACAATGTAACCTTCCTAATACTAATATATAATAGAAACAGTTCAGATCTGACTGCAATAATACAGGGCATCTTTTCACGAATCTATCGTAAGTTCTTAACCACGAAAATACCATAACGCTCTTCCTGCCGATGGCTAATACACTGCAGAGCGCGATATGGTCTCTTAGTGGATACGTGAGCTTTGTGAAAGGATACCCTGTTTCACAGATTCCAGTCGAAATTTAGTTGTTCGAAGTTTAGTAGTCAGAACGTCGACGAACCAGTCAATATAACATAAGCAAGACCAAGTGACTTGTGGGTGTTACTTCCAAATAGTCAGTGAAAGAATCAACAGCACACTTTGCTTGTGTAAAGCTGATGCAAATATGGATCTGTGCTTTCTCAGCAAGTAATGAAGTTTTCTGTGGAGGAATACATGCATGATGGTAGCTCAGTGATAGACGGCTGTTTCACCGTAATCAAATCTAGACGACTCAAACATACGAATTAATACCATGGCTTAACCCAGCCACGCTCGGTGGAATTGGAAGATGACAGGCGTGTCGACACGAGTGATACACGATCTAGCAGGACACTTGGAAGTTCTGTTCAACATTGCAGAAGAGTTGATGACAATAAACATAAGAAGGGTCACAACAAACAGATATAAAACAAGGCGATGGTAATAAACATTAGAAGGGTCACAACAAACAGATATAAAACAAGGCGATGGTAATAAACATTGGAAGGGTCACAACAAACAAATATAAAATAAGTGATGGTAATACCGTAAACATTAGAAGTGACGACTATGAAGATATGAAGAGGTAGTAATTACAATAAAGAAACGGATGATGCCAAAACGTAGAGATGGTGATCACAACACACACGATGCTGACATCAAAGGAACATTAATCTGCTGACAAATAATATTATTAGAAAAGTATAACAAACGATCGTGAGACAACTCCTACATTCCAATGTCATTGTATATAAAATACTTGCAGTATATCCCGCTACAATTATATTTGTGTAACTATATTTTAAGAGAATCGTCGATGCGCATAATCACTTTATAAACACCATGCACAGATCTTTCATCGTCATCTACAATTGACTATATTATTGATGTTCTCCAAAACTCTTCTGCCTGAAGCATTGACACCATTGACAGGACAGCTCTGAGTGCAGGATATTTGCGTTATACATATCAGAAGAGGATGTAAACAAAGTGTGAGTCTCCCCAGGCAGACTGGATGAAAGCAGGTATGAGAAGCTCAGCTGTCTGGGAGGGAACGTACATGCTGGTTTATGAACGTTGATGGGAAGAGAACGTGGAAATTGATTAAAACGTTAGCTGACGGAATGCTGCTGTCTTCACGCTGGTCTGTGTTACACATTAGTCTCAGACAAATAGTCTTAGTCTATATTTTCGTAATGGAAATATTATGTAAGTATGTTTCTTTGTCAGAGGGTAAAGCTTTAAAAGGCCCCTTCCATAACAATATGTTTCCAATTGGTAGAATGGATATACACATAGTTTGCTTTCAACTTCTTAGACTATGGAGAGTCTTTGTACTTTAATTGTAACAGCGATATGGTCAGATGTTACCAATTATCGTGGATTGTCGGACTGGTTAGCAATATAGTAACTGTAAGTGTTGGCTGGTAGTAGCGGCAGTATGTGAATGTGACCACTAGACCAGTGATGTAGAACCTTGAACACGTGGACTCCTGAACTGAGTAACAGAGTTCTAGCTTATTAATGGTATCCATTCACAGTAGCTGACAGTATCTGATAAAAACGAATATTTCTCAGTGTGTCTCATAATAATTTAGGTTGAGGGAAACTATAAGATTCCAGCACGTGCATAGCCATCCTTGCACCACATGAACGGAATAAAGTACCGCTGTTGTGCGAGGATGATGTGTACTATGTGTAGCCAATAGACCGGAATTCTTTTAATTAATGAAACAATATATATATATTTTTTTTCGCACCAATTTATTTTGGACATAGCTTTTGAAAAGGTTCGCAACCACAAACAAAAACCAATATTTGCCGCAAGTATTTTGGGACAGCATTGCAGATTATACCCATGATCATCTGTTTACAAACACAACTAATCCTCTTCATCCATGCTCAGTGCAGGATTACTGGAACCGGAAGTAATTACATTGATGTGCCTAAAGATCGTATCAGCTTTCATAGAAAATCTAAAATCTTGTGATCATTTCCTGAGTAGCAATACTGGAACCGGAAGTGATTACATTGGGCCTAAAGTTCGTATAACTATTTATCGAACATCTAGAATGCTGTCATCATAACCTGGGTGGGACATGTCGATATTTAGTTACGGTGTGGATACACTGCAGATTGGTGACGAAGCAAGTAGGCTTTTCTTCAGAGCCAGGGTTTAACACTTGCCCATCTAGTCTTTTCTGACATTGTTTATGGGAAATGGTTTCTTGATTATTGATAGATGAGATTTGAGAGATAATTATCACAATTTACTAGCTGCTATTCGACGCAGAGACATCCGGGTTCTCACTGATTCCATTGCATTAGTAACATTAGTAACAGGGATGACACGGAGAGCCAAAGACAGGAAACACTTAACCTTGATGACTGGCATCCTGAGGTGGATACGGTAGAAGCTAGCATCTCTGCATTCTGATAGAGTAATGCCAATACATTTTTAAAACATCACAAAACCATATTTAATTGTTATTACCGAATTTGCCCCTATTTAAAATTACTGGTTTAGAGCACGGCCTACCCCTATATACTAGTATGTTCTATTGAAGTATAGCTTTGCCCTGAACTATTATAGATAAGGTACGATGACGCTTGCATGTATTTGAAATAGTTTATCACTTTCTGTGTGCGTTGATGATCATATGATTTCCCCTTTGGAAACTTGTTATTAAATTCGGATGAAAATGTACATAACATTGTTCTGGTGGTCTTGTCTTGGTAGCTGGAACTCACCGTCTTCACAAGCAACAGAGCCCCAGACCGTGATTCAGTTACTGCAATCGTTTTCACACAAATCATTATTTACAGCTAACCCGGTTGAACTGCCACCTGAATATCGCCTGACTTATTGATTTTCAATAATGTAGTTTGCCTTTGTCAGCTCAATTTGGCAGCACTGTGATGCTCAGTGAGAATCAATACTATCAAATTAGGTTTGTAATCGTAGAACAGTGTCCACTCAGCCCTTACTGGGGCCACATTACCTAAAACCACGATATCAGGTGACGTAATGTTTATTCCCAAAGCGTTAACATGGGGATGAGAAGGGATATAGATAATATTGACATCGTAGTCTATAACCAGTTCTACAAGATGAATCAATACGAAATCACGATACAATTATGTATTTACATAATGTTCTTGCGGTAGGGTACATTGAATTAAGTTGGGTCTGAAAGTAGGTCTTTGCATTTTAGGAATGTGGTGATATATTTGGAAATGTAGTCATGATAACTAGAAAACGTCGTAATGCAATTCCCTCCAACTAACGACTGTTTATATACAATTGCCTTGCACCCAGGGGATATGTGTTCTCGCAAAGAAGTCAATAAGCAATATATATTTGACCAAATCTATAACGGATTAATCTCACATAATGTTTTGGTGAGAGGAATGGTAGCCACTGTCAAGGCGGAATGGTGATTCTAGTGATGACATGGATTCTAAAGTATATAGTCCGATGAAGTGTTCATACCAATAGCTATGAGTGATATTATGGTATGTGGTATATAACTAGCTGATGTCCTAGGCATTCTTACACAAAGCTCTTGTATCCGCTAAGAGACCACAGCGCTATGTTTGCAGTGTGTTAGCTATATCGGCAAAGAGAGCGACGGTTTCTCCGACGTCAGAGCTAGAATAACACAGCTTCGTGAAAGGATACCAGGCTCGCTGTTGCAAAATCACGGATCATATTATTATATGTTACGGACGACATAAGAGATCCTTGGCCAAGCAGCGTATATTGGTGACATGCTCTCTTATTTTCACTGTCAAAACATTTATATCCTCGCCACAACCCCATAAATACAATCTGACAAGTCTACTAATAGAAAACTCGACGTCGGTAACTAAATTAACATTACACTATGATGCATGTATACGCTATTATGACGTCATCGTGTTGATTGGCTAGACCACTTCAGGTTCCCCACGGTGTGCTTTATTACTATTGATTTGGTTAATTCATACACGTAATCAATCTTACGCCCTGCTGGTATTCACACAATGAGACCCTACCCTGGCGTGGCGCACTCTCTTATGTCCGAGTTATTACCACAAGTTAATCAATTGTTTGATGGTGTTGCCGCTTTCATTTCATGACGATTCCTTCACAATGTTGTCCTCTTGCTTGCAGGTTCTCGTCTCTGATCTGACCCAGCTCTCTCACGTGGACTCCGAGGCCGTCTGTCAGTCCAGTAGGTGTCGCTGCTCTTCAACCTGTGTTCTCTGTGACTGTTTCACGAACTCGTAGATGACGTGACCACTTTGTTCGACTAGTCTCGCCTGGTGTTGTCGATGGCTATTCAAAGTCCACGAGTGATGTTTGCGTCATTACTCAGAGTAAACAGATCGTGAAAGGAACCTATACGACAGTTGCGACTTCCAGCTGAGAAAACTAAGTGTTATACTGCCTGTAAGTTGCCAGTTCGGCTGCAGGATCAGGATCAATCAACGCTACTTCAAGTAGTCTCGACACCCGTATTGTGAAGTTATTTTCAAAGGATGTGCAGTTGTTATGACATCATTAAAGGAGCCTATATTCTTATCATTCACCCGATATAGAAGTGTGCTTGTTGGTATGCCAATTTGACAGGAAAATCTTTTAACCTCGAAATGGTCTTTAATTTTAATTCCTTCTATAGTGTGTTCTTGTTGTGAAATACCAGAATGGCATACGTCGTCTACAGCTCTCCAGTATGACGTCGCAGAACCGATCACTTCTCTTGCTATCTGTCCTGTACGACGAGTGTGTACGACGTCGCAATGACACCGTCGACGCTCAGCCCCCAATCACTGTGGACACCGACGATGCGGACTTCGGGGCAGTGATGTACATCACCACCGTGCTAGTGTTTTACTCCGCGGGGATTGTGGTGATGATCATCAAGTACCTGAAGACAGAGAAGCAGGAGATGGAGGAGGAAGCGGCTCTGGAGAACTTCTTCAAGCACATGCCAGACCACCAGCGTCAGAAGGAGAACCATGTAAACAAAGTGGCAATACAGGCCTTCCATACATTGACCTCAGCGGCTGCTAACACGGGAGACAGCGTTGGCGGCATGGACGATGACGACTACGTTGAGCAGCCAAAGACGTTGTTAGTGTCGGATGTTTAGCATTGCCAGCATCACGTCTAGGATTATATCATATGTACACTGCATGGAACATTGCCATGTTTGACTAGATGCAACTCGGAATATGCATTATAAAGTAGTTTGTTCAGCCTTGCTTGGTCCTCATCACCGGGTCATGGATAAAACAGACCAGACTCGTGATACTAATTGGACTTTCTAACATTGACCAGCAGAAGGCTGAACACTGCGTTCGTAAACTCCTTCCGGAAAACATTTAGTTAACAATTCATTATGATGGTTATAGTTTTAGCTGAATTAATTCATTGTCTTTCGTAATGTTTAGTAGATTTTATGATCCTCAATTATCAATATTTTCTATTGAAAAAAAACCGCTAAATATTTATAGAACATATGCTCATAGTACAGTAGGTTAGCATTATTCAGTTTCAAACAATCTCCAGCTGTCTTAGATACGAGTCATGATATCTATGCATGGATGATATGGTTCTTAAATATAAATATGGACAGCTTATTGAGACGTAGGCAATAGAATAGATAGTAGATGTCATCACTGTAGATTTTGGAGAGAGAAATTGAGGAATGGAGAGAGAGTGAGAGAGAGAGAGAGATAAGAGAGCGAGAGATGAGAGATAGAGAAAGAGAGAAAGTGAGCGAGAGAGAGCGAGAGAGAACGGGAGAGAGAGAGAGAGAGAGGAGAGAGGAGAGAGGAGAGAGAGAGAGAGAGAGAGAGAGAGAGAGAGAGAGAGAGAGAGAGAGAGAGAGAGAGAGAGAGAGAGA